>NDXB01020509.1:0-14574 GCA_002631895.1 Agapornis roseicollis
CAAAACACAGCTACTAAAGAGAAGAAAAACTGACTGCAACTGCTGAACCCAGGACAACACCAAAACCTACCAAACAAGCAACAGAGAGTGTTATTCCATAAAATGTAAATCATGATATCATCTTTCTCACAGCTTACTGCAGCTGGGGAAGTAGGACGTGATAAAATCGTTTCTTTTTAAATACCTACAGTCACTATCTAGTTGTCATTGCCAGTGCTTTGTTTTTATTTAGGCTCAGACACAAAACTTGACAGCTAACTGTCACTTAAGATTGGCCATAATTAGTCTACAGAAAAATGGACCCATTGCCAGGGTAAAATTTGGGAGGCCAGAGTAAAATTTGGGAGGCTTTTTGAAGGTGACAGGTTTCAGGATTTTGGAGGTTGCTGTGGTATCAGAGAGGCATGAGAGAACTGGTTAGTGGACTTCTCCAATTACTATTTTTTAATTCTCACTGCTAAAGATAGTCACAGTGCAAGTAGAAAAAACTCTGAACAGCCTCTAAACATCGAATTCACAATTCTAGAAAGTGCATGCCTGCACAATGCAATATGACTTTCCTTTTGCTATTCTTTCAGATTGTGCCAAAAACTTTGAATCCTCAGTGGAGGGAGCAGTTTGACTTTCATCTCTATGAAGAACGAGGTGGAATTATTGATATTACCGTGTGGGACAAGGATGCTGGCAAAAAGGATGATTTTATTGGCAGGTTTGTTCAGTTACAACCTTCATGTTCCCTGGAGATGAGAGCAGATGATTAAAATGAGCCTTGCTGTTGAAACTATTTCTTATGACCATTTGTTCTTGGGTTTTGTTGGGTTTTTTTTTTCCAAGGTAGGAAAGGATTTTTTGCAGAGTATCAGTACCTTTTGCTGCATTGATGCAATTCCTTATTTTGACTGTGTAAAATACTTCCTATTGACCAGTAGGTGGCAGCTTTTACCAATTGATAGGTTTTCCAAAGTAAAAATCCCACGGTTAGAGTAATGCTCAAGATGCAGGAGGCTCCATAGGGCAACAGTCTGCTTGGAGATACAATAACTCTCCTGGCTTGTAATAAGCACATAAGACCAGAATTATGTACTTACTCTTAATCTGTTAGGTAAATGTAATGAGAGCCTTGAAAGGCCACACATAGCTTTTGGAGCAGAGAAATAAGATCATTCATCTAATTTCGGAAAAGCAAATGTTTGGGATCTGTCTTAGAGTTCAAGAAATTGTATAAATTTCCCTGGTCACACTTCATTTTACTGTGGAGGGAGAAGAAGATGCTATTTTTTTTTTTTTAACAATGGTGTTAACTGTTAGCTAATAGGAGGAAAACCTGCCTTGTGTTCATGTCAACCACAAAGTAGATGCTGTTTGGAAAGCTCAGATATTTCTTTACATCACACTTTAAATGATAATAATACAATAATTATAATAGCAATAATTATTAATCCTGTATCTTTTGATTGTGTTTTAGAATATTGGTTGCACTGATACTGCTAACTAGCGGAATTACTTTTTTTGCTAGTTAAAATTAGGGATGGAAATCCAAAAGAGCAAGCATGTACTTTTTGTTGTCAGAGTGGTTATGTTTCTACTTACTTTTTCCTCCCTCTTGTTCTGTTTAGGGTAATGGCATTCTTTATCAAATAATATAAGTTGGATAATATTCTGTGTTTATTTGCTATCATAAATTGTGGGAACTCAGGACACATACAGAGTCTGTGGCAAGCAAACAGCTTTAATACTGACAAAACCACTTCTCAAAAGTATACACAGCAGGATTTTATTTTATATGATGAAACCCAATGGAAGGGATGATATATTTTAAGTTTTTATGTTGTATTTGTTCCCTGGCTTGATTTCAGTTGGTGCATATGATAACAATAACTATTTCTCTGAAGTAATAAAATAATTCAGTCTTATGTCAACATGTGGTATACCTTGGGAAATTATTCTTCTTTTCTGCTTAGCTTTAACCTTCCTTTCCAAAAGATGTTGAGATTCAGAGTTTTCAAGTGTGATTTTTCAGAAGACTGTCATCAAAGCAGCACTTATGTTGTTACTGTTACCAGTAATTATAAAGTCTTTGTAAGAGCACTGCATAAAATAAAAGACACCATTTTTGCTCTAAGGCACTTGAAATCTAAATAAGAATGTGATAGAGAAATTAGAGAAGGAAAATTTGTAACTTGAAACATGTGATCTGCTTGGGTAGTTTTTCAGATACCTAAACAAGTTGAACACCTTTAATTATACATCTGTCTCTTTTTAGTACTTGCATGCTATTTTGCAAGTAACAAGTGATTTCTACATTTTATTTTGGCTAAAAATACTTGATAGCATGAGAAGTCTCTCAGAGAAGAATGCTTGAAGCCTTCATCATATTTCAATGGGAGAACCTTGTTTTGTTTTATATAAAAAGTAGTAAAAAATTTATATAAGTGTAGTACTTGTACTAAAAAAGGTGCTCATTAGTCAAAGCTAATCTGTAGTACTTCTGGAGTATATAACTAATTTTAACAAAATCAGTGGTATTTTTGCCTGGAATCTTCCTGCCCCTGATTTTTATGGCCTCTCTGCTGACAGTCTATGTATAACCCCTCCTCAGTTTGTCCTTTCAGACACTCTCCCATTTCACCTTCTGTTGGAACCTTATCTCTGGATAATGCAACCTGCAAACAAATTCTTCTCCATGAAGATTTCCATGAAAATCTGTCATTTGTCAAGCTCAATCTGAATACAAAAATAGGTCTTAATATTCTTCCTTTCTGACACTCTTTTCCAGTCACTGTGGATAAAAATCACTGACACCTGACAGCTTCACTTTACATTGACCTCTCTTTTCCCCAGTTTCTCCTTTCAAGGCTGCCTCTAAAAGTTGGAAGTATTTTGGTAGACACTAAAGGCTTGCCTAGTGTGTGTATGTTATGCAAAATGCCTATTAATTTTGTAAACCATGACCAAGTCGTGCTCCACCATTAAGGTTCTGTGACTCTCAAGGTGTGTGAAATACATTTAATGTTTTGATTCAGGTTCCAGAGAAAGTAATAATGAGTCTGTGGGAAGGAAACAACAGATTTGCTTGTGGTATTCTTCCATTGCTTTGTAATGGAGAGGAAATCCTTCCATCTGACAGTGATCTGCCCCCTTTCTTTAACAATGTGCAAGTAGCAGCTGTTATATGGGAATAATTTTATTAAATTCAAATGAAAATAATTATTGCTTGAAGATGTCCTGCATGGCCAAGTATGGTTACGGAGAAGACACATCGATTGAAGAGATCCTATTCATTGAGAAACACAGCAGACCAAATTGAGAAAACAAAAGAAAAAGTTGTTTAAGCAGTAGTTCTCACCTCTCATCCATGGTATTGGGGTTTTGCATCCTCCATGTTCATCAGCTGCAGAACACGTGTGAAAGCTAGCATTACCAAGCAGCTTTGCCAGGGGATCTCTTTGAAGAAAGCCATTCCTAAGATTGGTTCAGTGGTTCCAAATGGAGGTGGGAGAACAGGGTTGCCAGGTTAGAGGCTGAAGGGACAAACTGTAAAACAGCATGGGAAATCTTGAGCTGAAATGTTCTTACTATGATAAGCTCTGTAACTTGCAGATTTTATTCCAAGGCATAATGCCATAACTTCTCCTGGAGTGATACTCTGTCTCTGCTGGACTTAAGTGAAATAAAAGAAGTGGGAAGTCAGGATGTAGATGTCTGTGGCCTCTGCATGTATCGTCATGCTCATTAGGCTGGAACATGTTCAGGGCCAGGTAAAACTGGGAATGTGACAAGGTGGCAGTGGCATGTGTGCTCAGATTGCGAGGGCTTGGACTGTAATCTGCAGTTGAGAACAGGAAGACATAAGAAAGATGTTTGAGAAGGCTGAAGACATGAAAGGGAGATCCTGGCTTCGGGGTGGCATGGCAGAAGGAGGGTGGAAGTGAAAGGGGTGGCTTGTAAGAGAGAGGAAGGTGTTTAGAGAGTATGAATTATAGCATGGCATCCTGATTCAGAGAAGGAAGACATGGCTTTCACAGAGCTGTCATAAAGCTCCCCCTTCATCTTGATGCCTAGGCAAGTTCAGTGTGGGAATTCCTGGAAGGAGATGCTGATGACTTTCCATTCTTTGAGCACTATGTTTTTAGAGAATTTATTTGAGTTTCTGTGCATTCTCCATGAGAATTTAAAGGATGTAGCACCCTGTGAACTTTCATCTTGGAATACTCTGAAAAAAATGAAGAAAACCATTTCAATGCTTCTTTGGGGATTTCAAAAGCCTGGAAAAATATCTCAGATGAAAGCTTCAAGAAAGATATATTTCTGACCAGATGCTGATTTGTATGACGAATCATAGGTCTTAACTAGGACTTAGCTTCATCATGTAGAAGATTAAATTCTGGCATTCTTCTGAGTATCTTTTTTAAAAAAACCTCACAACTCTTTTGTTACCATGAGAGTTTAGTTTGGGGTTGTTTGGTTGGTTTTGGTTTTGAGGGTTTTTTTTTTTGGTTGGCTAATTGGTTTTTTGTTTTGGATTTGGGGTTGGTTGGTTGAGTTTTTTGTTTCAAAACAACCCCATTTTTGACTGATGGTGGTGGTGCCCTGGCAGAGGTTGCCAAAGAAGCTGTGTCTGCTCCATCCCTGGCAGTGTTCATGGCAGGGGCTTGGAGCAACCTGGTCTAGTGGACGGTGTCCCTACCTGTGGCAGGGACATGGAACTGGATGATCTTAAGGTCCCTTCCAACCCAAAACAGCCTGATTCTATGATTCTGTGATTCCAAGTCCAAAGACATGAGCTCTAGAAGTCTGGGTTTTGTTTTTTTTTTTGGAAAGCACCAGCAGCTAAAGCCACAAGGACAGCATTCTTGAGTTCAAACAAGCATATGGACTTGAGAGAGCATTATTAGTCATTGTTTCATCTGATAAGTAGAAATACAGAAGTCTGTGTGTATATTGTTCAAGTACATTTAACATTCACATTTTTTTGCTATAAGAGAACAATTTCTCAGCCATATTGACTCAATATACTCCTATTATTATCAGCATATATTGCAGTAGGTTTATGTAGCTAATACTAAGATCAAAATGAAGGTGGAATGATTTTAGTCTTCATGTAATTATTTAACTTTCTTATCATTTCTGGTTTTGAGGGTGATCCTGACTGTCACCTTTACAATAATCAGCTAATAAATCCTCATGATTGTTACAACTTTATGCATAGCAGTAATCTGAACAAATTAGCTGCTGACAGGTGCAATAAATTGCCAAGAATGAGTGCTGTCAGAGAATAAGTTGTTTCTGTGAACATACAGGATAAGTAAATCCCATGTCATATGGTTTTTTTCAGCTGAAGTTATTTGCAGTCCAGTACAGCAGGATTTATAGCATTATTTATTGTTATGAAAAATGTGTGTTTATTGTTAAAATGACATTGCATTTTACTCATATTTTTGACAGGAAATTACTGTTCACATCATCTAGATCTATTTTCATTGGTATTTGTTGTTGACATTATCTTTTTTCCCATCTCATGCAAATTAAGAACAAAAGACCTTGTGTATTGTATATTTGTTAAGGCTATTTATTAATTTTATCTCTAGCACACTGAAATCTCCCTGAATATTGTCATGAAGATTCAGATCTATTTTTGTGTGCAAGAGTGCATGGGTACACGCCATAATTATGAATTACAAAGTTAAAATGTTAAAAACTAAGTATTGAGTATTTCAGCACCTAACCTGCTATACCTTAGCTGTTTATTTTTTTACAGTAACGAAACTATAGAGATTTTTGGGGATGCACACATTATAATAATGTGTAATAGTTTCTTGATTAAGCATGATGTCTAAAGTTAAATTACTGCAGATCTGTTTCTCTATGTAAAATGGCGATTTTGCCCAAAGCATTAAAATCTTAAAGTGCTGCTTTGCTGACAGGCTGGCCCTTGACAAAACCTGACGGGTGCTAAGCATCTCAATTTCTGACTTGTCGAAGGCAGTTGGATGTAAATACTGCATCTCAAAATTTGGCCTTTAGGTATTCCACACCTTATTTATTATTGTCCCTCAAAATTTTAAGTTCTGTTAGTGCAGGGGCACTGCTGGTCTAGTAGAAAGCCAAAAAACTTTCACTTTTGGCTCACATATCTTCAGAACTTTCTCTTATCAGGTATTTCACTATTTACAGTTCTTCCTAGTTATGTCCACATACTGTTGCAAAATTGATAGTATTCTCCAGTGTATTCTGAAATACAGAATTCTGCACATAAACTGGATTATGTTTATGGATTATGTTTATGGATCCTTCTTCTGACCCTCTGCCTCTCACCAAATAGCAGAAGAATGGCAAAATAAGCACAAGGGAGAAGGAAAAGTGGAGTAACTGCCCAAACATGAGGAGCATGACAATAAGTGTAAAAGTGGTTAGGGGTGTAAAATAGGTATTTGTGAAGCTTTGTGGAAGGTTGGAGCTGTGGGAAAGCTCTTGCAAAGCTGCTTGTACCAACTAGTGGGAGGAGAACCATGTAGGAAGACACGATGTTTATCAAAGCAGAGCAAAGTCAGTTTTGCTGCAAAGAAATTGCACATGTGACACACTGGCAGCACTTGTCTGTGAGAGTATGACTGTGCCACAAGTACAACAAAGGAAATACCAGCACACAAAAGGTCTGCAACTGCTTTTTTTTTCTGTCTGTGTGGTCTCCAAAGTAAACCCGTGGCTTCATTGTGAAGAGCTGTGCTTAGGAAGATGTTAATTGGGCATTTCAGAATCCTCCAGCAGGATTTTGTGGCATAGGCTTTCTTTCATCAAGCAATAAACGTCTGACTGTGTTCAGGATTTGCTCATTGACCAGTGACATTGTCCTGTATTTCATCTAGCTCTCATATTTCCATTTTCAAGACTGACTTTGCCCAACCTGCAGAGCTCTTTCCTGCTTTCCATGTGTTGCTGCATGAAAGCACCACTTCCCAGGTCCTTCTGAGTTCTCCCAGCTTTCCAAGGATCCTCTCCAGTTTCCTTGGAATCCTCCATTTTCCCAGTGACCTTCTCAAGCTTCAGGTGGAACCCTTTCAACTTCTTGGGAATCTTCTCCAGTCTCCTGGCATCCTTTCCATCTTCCCAGGGATCCTTTCCAGCTTTCCAGTCTCTCCACCACTCTCCCCCCGAGTTGGTGTCCTACTTAGACTAGTTACAGTCTCCATCTCCTTTGGGAGATCTCCTGTTTTTCAGTCTGTCGCTTCTATCGACCACCAATCACAAGCATCATGTAGGATCTGTCTTTTTATTTCTTTATTTTTTTATTTATTTTATTCTTTATTTGCACATAAAAATTCCATGCTCTGGTTCTTCCAAGAACTTCACGTTACTGCGGTCCTGTCTCCCTGAGCTGTGTTGTTTTCTGTCAGTGCTTTCTGTTGGAGAGTTTCCTCTCTCTGTTTGTTTCTTGGTTTTACTGAAACATTATACTCTGCTCATAAAGGATATGGAGTCTCACAGATTGTAGCAGTTTATGCCTCGTTGCTTCTGATGTGTGTCCAGCTCAGTTCTAATTGCAGAATCGCACAGTTTCCTCTCCCTGGCATCCTTTGGAACAGCATAAACCTGGATCACAGTGGAGTTAAAAGGCTGTCTTCCTGAACAAGTCCTGATGATAATTAAGTTGCCTGGGTTGTAGCCAAGTGGTGCTTTTCTGTCCCTATCACTTAGGATTGTGCCAATTCCTCTTTTATGCTTTATTTTGTCATGTGAGAAAATGATCTTGCTGTCTGCTCTCTCTCCCTTGCCTGACCACCTGGCTTTTAAGAGGCCTTCTATGTCATGTTGCTACCTTTGTAATTCATCCATTAGCAAGGACATTTCACCAGGGTGCCAACGCAGTCTTACATTCCAGATTCTGTTAGAACTAGAGAGGGGAGGTGATTTTTACCTCTTAGACATGCTGATAATAAAATACTACATTTAGTTCTGGCTTCCACACTTTCAAGAGGATGCAGGAGAATTTCACTGGATCAGAAAAGTTACAAAAAGTCATTTGAGGGCTGTAGGAGATGTGTTCCAAGGAAATGTATAGGGAGCTGAAGGTGTTTAGCATATCAAAAAGAAGATCAAGAAGAGATATGATTTTGGTATGTAAGTACCTCCACTAGAAGAAAACACGGAGTACTAAAGGGTTTTTCAGCAGAGTAAACGAAGGCATTAAAAGAACCAAAGGCCAGACATATTTCAAGTTAAAAATCAGAACTGTATTTCAAAAGTTTGGGTGATTAGCAAACTGAACACAGACAGTTTCAGAGAAGTAGTGGATTCCCCTTGAATCCTTGAATTTCCTTCCATGGGACTTGTACCCTGTTTTGACAGTGACTTTCCTGTAATACTTCAGTACACGAGCTTGAGGCACTCATGTTTTTATTCTCTCCTGATCTCTCAAGAGCCAAAAATCCAGATCCACCTGGTACTTGATAATGCTCATATGCAGAGCTGGTCTGAGGTGTGCCTCTGTAGCTCTCCTGGAATAGTCAGCCAGCTAGAGCCCCTGCCTACCACTTCCAATGCTGACGCAGGTCAGGCACTGCAGGGACCATACAGTGAGGGGCAGTGGAGAGATGCGAAATACTCAAATTGCAGTAAAAAATGTGAAATTCCCTGAAATGCCATGTATAGCCATGCTTGAAAATCTGTCTGTGAAGTTAATGGATATTTTTAGTGGCTTGGGGATATTGGTTGATGAGAAACCGAACATGACAGTGTGCTCATGAGCCCAGAACTGCCTTGTGTGCTGGGCTGCATCCCCAGGGCGTGAGCAGCAGGTCAAAGGAAGGGATTCTCCCCCTCTACTGAGCTTTGGGGAGAGCCCACCTGCAGTCCTGTGTCCAGCTCTGGGGCAACAACACAAGAGGAATATGGAGCTGTTAGAGCGAGTCCAGAGGAGGCCACAGAAAAGCTGCAAGGACTGGAGCACATCTGCTTGGAGACAGGCTGACAGAGCTGGACTTGTTCAGCCTGGGGAAGAGAAGGCTCTGGGAGACCTTAGAGCAGCTTCCAGTGCCCAAAAAGGGGCTACACGAAGGCTGGAGAGGGCTTTGGACAAGGACCTGTAGGGACAGGACAAGGGGAATGGCTTTAATCTGACAGAGGGGAAATTGAGATGAGCTCTTAGGCAGAAGCTCTTCCCTGTGAGGGTGCTGAGGCCCTGGCACAGGTTGCCCAGAGAAGCTGTGGCTGCCCCATCACTGGCAGTGTTCAAGGCCAGGCTGGATGGGGCTTGGAGCAACCTGGTCTAGTGGAAGGTGTCCCTGCCTATGGCAGGAGGTTTGAACCAGGTGGTCTTTAAAGTCTTTAAGACCTTTTGGTCTTCCAACCCAAACCATTATATGATTTTATGAATACTTCAGGCTGACTTCTTCAAAGCTGGAGAGCTTTCTCTTTCAGCAGCACCATGTAACTAGGAATTCCATGAGAAACAGAATTGTCCATAATCACTATTATCTCCTGCTTCGTGACAGCTGCCAGTTTTATGCAACTTATGGTCTCCTCAAATGGCTGTAATTTCTCATAGTCCTCAATTTGAGAATGCAAGACAAAATTTTCTGCCACAACAGTATCATTCTGCATCACATTCTGATAACATTCAAATTCACCTTCATCCTCAAAGCATCTGTGTTCTCCATGGGAACAGTTGTTTGAAGCAAATGTCTTTTAACAGAACATCTTAACTGATGCAAAAGTCAAACTTGCTAAAGTTTAAAGCTTGGAATACTTGTATACGCTCTCAGTAAAATGTAAAAGGACATGTCAACTTGAACTTCACAAAGCTATTTATCTTTAAAAATTTTTTGTTAACTTCAGGGCTTGTAAGGAAACTAATCCAAATAGCAGTTTGTGAGTTTCCTACTGATGTCTGTAAAGGTTATTCTAGGATAGGGTTCTAGGTATTCTAAAGGTATTCTAGGATAGTGTTTAGGCAGTGCCTCAGTAAAACCAGGTATCTTAGAAGCTGCATGTTCTACAAGGCAGAGGAGGGGACATGGCACAGAACAAGCGATGTGCTTTCACCCAGTGGTGTACTCACAGAAATGTATTCAACCTTCATTTCCATGAAAAATGTTGGCGACATTACTTAATGGAATCCCAGACTGGTTTGGGTTGGAAGTGACCTTAAATCTCATCCAGTTCCACCGCTCTGCCACAGGCACACCTTCCCTGAGACCAGGTTTCTCCAAGTCCTATCCAGCCTGTCCTTGAGCACTGCCAGGGATGGGGCAGCCACAGCTTCTCTGGGCACCATGTGCCAGGGCCTCAGCACCCTTACAGGGAAGAACTTCTGCCTAAGAGCTCATCTCAATCTCCCCTCTGTCAGGTTAAAGCCATTCCCCTTGTCCTGTCCCTACAGGCCCTAATCCAGAGCCCCTCTCCAGCATTCTTGTTGGCCCAATTTAGTTGCTGTTTTCATCAAGTTATCTGTGGGCCCTCAGAGGATATTTCTCCTGTTAAAATGGATAAGGCACCTGGTGTAAGAAGCTTCCAGATAACTTCCTACCTGTTGTATGGTTTTAGGAAATACCAAGCTGGTGATGGGGTCTACATGGAGATCTATGAAGCAGACCGTAGTGACAAGTTTCTTAGGTCTTCGTTCTAGATATTAGGATATTAGGAATATTTTATAGATGTAGTAAAGGTGCACAGGTAAAACCAGTTGTTTCTTTTGACCTAAATAAAAACTAGCAAGGACTATTAATGTTGCAAATGTCCGGTAACTTCAGGAGTTGGAGAACTTAGAACTCTGATGTAAACCATATAATTTTACAGTCATCACAGTTTTCTGATGCATGTAGGTTCTTCTGTTCCAGTGGGGTAGCTTTTTGTGCCTGGTTTTGAGTCAGAAGTGGATTATTTCTACATTACTTGTAGTGTAATGTAGTGACTTTCTTTAAGAGAGTTTAGTCTGGTTCTTTCAATGATTATTGTTTAAAGATGTAATATTGTTGCAGAGACTTTTTTTGAGTGGTATCTCTTTTGGAATTAACTATCAAAGAATATTTAAACCAGGGGCATCTCTAGCTCTGGATGCTTGACTCCAATTTTTTTTATCTTAAGGAGAGCTTTACACACCTCACTGCAGCCTAAATAATAATTTGGCAGTCTTTGTATATGTGCGACACTTATATTGACCACCAGCCTGCACTAACAACAGCTTTAGTCTTTCCTTACAGTTGTTAATTTAATTTCTCACTCCTTATCATTGAAAGGGTTCAATATAAAAGGTAAATAATCAGCTCAGAATTCTATGTCAGTTGCAGGTTTTTTTCTATTGTAAAATAATTGAACCTTGTTACTCTATGAGCTTTGCAGTAGTTCGATTTTGACAGCTGCACTACAGACAGTAAATTTAAAAAAAAAAATAAAAAAAATTTCCCTGTACCAAATTTAATCTGCCTGTGATTGCACAGGACCCGTTTTATGAGGCGGCATTTATTCTCATAATTGGCTATTTCCTGTCCTTAAATACCTATTTATTCATGTCTGCCACTTTTTTTCTCAGTTTATTGGCACTGAGGTCACCCCATTATCTTTCTCTGCAAAATCAATTGACATTTTAATAAAAGAGTTTGCTAGATGTTTAGTTTAGTGAGAGTGGCATACAGAACATGTGGTTGTCACATTAAATAGTTGATTTTGAAAGCAGAGTATTCAGTGACTTAACTGTATATAGAATATATTCATTTACTTTATTTCAGTACTGTTATTGTTTTTATTTAGAGTAATGAATTGGCAAAACATTACTGGAGGATGCTATCAGAAGTATTCCAAATGGTGCTTTTTCACAGAAATTCCAAAGCAGTGCACAGTGGTGTTGCATTTGACATAGGTGTTGAATTTCTCATCATGCTCAGGGTTGAAGTCTGGGGAAGTTGAAATCAGTGAATTATACAAATTAAAATATTAAAACTTCTAAGCTTTGCACAGACTAATGACTCACCCTAAGGTATTCTTGTTCTAATTAAAAGCTTGTGGACAGCTCTTTGTTAGCAGTGATACTCTTTTCCCTTCAATGCTCTACCTTTTATTTTTAAAGGTGTTGCAAAGCTATTTCTGCTGGCAGGCACATACAAAGCCATTCTTCATTAGCTCAGTGTACAGTACAGCCAGGGTTTATTCAGAAGGGGATCAAGCAGGCTTCAGTCAGTCTGTGCAGTTATAAGCAGTCTCTGCTCATTACAACAAGAGTCATCTTATTATATAGGGGGTTGTGGCATAAGGTTTTATCCTACATGCCTGCATGGAGCTTTGACCACAAGCCATGCACAGCTTATAGCAGGAGAGCTGAGCCTTTTGGGTGGTGCTCCAGTCCTGGTTTTCTATGCTCAGTCATGCCAACTCCATCACAATTAAGTTCATGCAGATTTTCAATTTATTTATTTATTTATTTTGGGGATTTTTACTGCTTTTAGATGAATGGCATAAAAAAATATTCACATCAAATCTCCCATTTTGTGTTTATGCAAGAGGTGTAATTAAAAAAACAATTTGCATCCAAAGCTGTATTTTTAAAATTCTCTTCAGTGGCATTCGAGTAAGACACATTAATTAACCTTTTTTTTAGTGTCTACATTTTTTTAATATTTGATGTTCACAGGGATAACAGGTTGTAGCTTTAAAAAAGAAAAAGGAAAAAAAGGTCAAGCAAACGGCATAGGTTGAAGCTGAAGAGAAATCCTTCCACAAGCTGGGAAGGAATGGATTTCTACTTATTTTTTCTGTCTGGCTAAAGGCAAGTAAGTCAGTGTGCTCTGGTTTGATGTGAAGAAAACTGTGCTGATGGAGAATGTTTGTCCATAGGTGCCAGGTTGACCTGTCAACCCTGAGTAAAGAACAAACCCACAAACTGGAGATACCACTGGAGGAGGGAGAGGGATACCTGGTGCTGCTGGTCACTCTCACAGCCTCAGCTGCAGTCACTATCTCTGACCTCTCCGCCAACTCCCTGGAGGACCAAAAGGAGCGAGAGGAGATACTGAAGAGATATGTATGCAGTTCTTCTCTTTTGCCCTTTGCTTGCAAAATGTTTGCTTATATAAATAGTAACTACTGGGGGAGGAAAAACATAAATATATCCCTTATATTCTTATCACATTCAGCCAGTGACAATCATTTAAGCTAGTTACTAGTGTTATCATAGCTGGTACAGTTAACATCAAGAAGGATACAAATCGTCTTTATACAATAGGGCTTTTTAACATAGTGATTCAGCTATTTGATGGGGTTAAAGAAGTTAGTTTTACTGCCTTGCAGATAATTTTACCAAATACAAAATAAGTAAGGGGTCAGTCAGTGACTCCGTAATTTCTAGTGAGTATTTACTGCAAATGGTTTGACGTGCCAGCAGTTTTCAGCTTGTCTTGAACATCTACAAAAGGGCAAGAAAACTCTTTTTTTTTTTACCTGCACATTGGAGGCTGGACTAGTATTTTGTTTTATCAAAATAATTGTTTTAAGCAATATTTCTATTTAAAAATATTCCAAAGCAAAATATTTTTATTTTTCACAATCTCACAGAATATGTGTAGTTTTATCAAAGCAACAGAGAGGGGAGCTCTTACTCCAGTAATACCTAAATCACTAAAAGTAACTGTCTCACTACATGGAGAAATAAAAAAAAAAAAAATAAAAAGAAGCATAGCTATTTCCACTTAAAATTACAAAGCTTTTATTGTACAATGCTGCCAGGTGTTTAGAAAGGCTTCTCTAGACACTCAGGCATTAAACCAAGCTCTGATTAACAAAGAGCTGCTTAATTTTTTATTTTTTTTTTTAGATTTTAAAATATTCCTATTCCATGACTGACATCCTTTCAATAACTGAATTTAATAAAGATGTACCTTATCAGGCTGTGCAGATAACATGAAGTGCTAGTACTAATGCTGTACAATATTCTTCAAACAGATTAGCAGGATGTGCGCTTCAGCAAATTTATTCTGGCTATCTCCACTGAATCAGCTGTCTGCTAATGCTTGTACAACTCAGACACCAATAGTGTTATCATAAACACAGTTTAATAGAGGTGACTTAGTGAGGCTAAATATAATATTCCTAAACCAACTGAGAGCTAAGGTATTGTGCACCATCTTTAAAAAATAATTACAATTAAGAGAGTTATTGCACATTTTGGAATTCACATAGACAGCCTGTGGTTGTCAGAATAGACCTTAATAAATGTAATAAATTTCTGTTGGACATGTTTTTGAAGTGACTTACTTCCTGCTACCAAGTGCAACAGTACCATATTTGTGTGAATTATTGTGTGCACTGATATGGAAGCCAAGTGATACTGATAGTTTTGATAATTTCAGTAGCAGTATAGAAACGTGGCAACTGCATATGATTAATTGGTTTTCCTAAAATTCTCAATATTTTTTTGTTAACAGCATAAAGCAAAATCATGTGGTACAATATCAATCTATTTATTTCTGTTTCTTACATATTCAATAGATATGTGTATTTTCTTGGGTTTACATTACTGTAAGCATTCAAAAATATTTCTTTTTTTTTTTTTTTTTTTTTTTAATTTTTTTTTTTTTTAAGAATGTG
>NDXB01020509.1:17872-29428 GCA_002631895.1 Agapornis roseicollis
AAACTATAATAAAAAAAAAAAAAAAAATTGACCCTAAGTCACTGTTCAAAATTTTGTTGGACCCATCAAAGTGAAAAATAGAAAAAGTAGAAAATGTGAACATATATCTTACAAAAGTATTCAGGACGAGGAACTGTTTAATTGTATTAATTTCATTAATATGCTGATACAGTTTAAAATTTTGATGGACAGTTGTTCATGAGGAATAAGGCAGTAGAATTGGTGATGTATTTAATAATTCATATTCTCATTTTTCCTTTGCATTTCTTGATTGGGAAGTTAAAGTTGCAAAACACTCAAAGAAACACTGACAACTCTACATTCTTCATAAAATAATGTTTAGAAGTATTGGTATGTTAGACAAAATTGCACTAACATCTGAGCTGGGGAGGAGACTATTAATATTGGTTTGGTTTGTCTTTTTTGCAACACAGAATTGTTTTTATTATTTTTTAGAGTCCGATGATGATGTTCCACAACATGAAGGATGTGGGATTTCTTCAGGTGAAGGTCATCAGGGCAGAAGCATTGATGGCAGCTGATGTCACAGGCAAGGATTCATTTTAGTTTCTGTGATAATAAATATTGTAGTAAGACCGGACCCTTTTAGAAGTGAAACATATTATGCTTAAAACAGAAGTTTATCTAAAGATTATTGTCTTCACAGAGCTCATTAAGAAGAAAGTCTGCAAACAAATGAAACTTGTAAGCTAGGCAGCAAGTCGTTCTAACACTAGCAGAGCACCACATAGGTTACTTCTCAGAAGGGTGAAATATACATTTTTCTCCATCAGAGGTCTTCAAAAAATGCATAGAAAAGACTTCTTTTTCTAGTAGAGACAAAAATACAAAACTATCCAAATTAAAGGTAAATTCCAGAGGACTAGGCAAATGAAAGGTGCTAGATTTAGATGCAACTTCAAATTTGTTGCCAAAAGAACAGCTTGATATCTGCCAGATATATAGCAAAGCTGGTGTTGATTTCAGACATTTCAGTGATTTCAGAGATTTCAAATAAATGCAGAATAATTGCAGTTTCCTGTAAGTATTTCAGTCATAATGGCCATATTTCTCCAGAAATATCCAGGTTGTCTCCTGTAAGTACAATCACCTTTGCACTGCCAAGTTGAATGAAACAAAATGAGCTGCTTCTGTGTCAGAAAATAGCCATTTCAGCTTTAAAAGATAAAAAATAAAGAAAATTATACTAATCTAGCTGGTTTGACTGTAAACTGGACATTGTTCTGTTACAGGAGCAGAAGTAGATATATAGCAACATGCTCACTTTTAATAGTTTTTTGTGAATTAACATGAGCACCAGTATTTATTTTTTTTTTCCTCAGCCAAGTTAGCAGCAAAGACTTTATTGCTATAAGTTATCATCCAGTTTGTGGCACGCAAAATAACAGATTCTGTTTTTTGGGAGGTTGGAGAAATGCTTCTAAAGATTCCTCTCTCTGCTTTGACCTTATAATCCAATGTGGTCTGAACAGAGAGAGAGATTAAGTTATTCAGGGGCAAATGGGATAATTCAGTACCTGACCTTGTTCAGTCTTCGACTTTTACAGATCAACATGTCATTTGCGCTGGTTGAACAAATTTTTTGGAAATACATTTGATTCAATTAAAGATGTACAGAGCTACCAAAAATTTTCAGACATTTCATTTACAATGGCAGTCACAAAGACAGAGAACAGTCAATGCCTTCCTGTGTCTCGCATATGCTGTTCATTGGCAAGAAAATGTTTGTGTG
This sequence comes from Agapornis roseicollis, assembly GCA_002631895.1. Classification (NCBI taxonomy): domain Eukaryota; kingdom Metazoa; phylum Chordata; class Aves; order Psittaciformes; family Psittacidae; genus Agapornis; species Agapornis roseicollis. The sequence continues at coordinate 19,626 of NDXB01020509.1, forward strand.
GCAGATATGTTTTGTAAGATGGCTGTACATTCCAGACACTGCAGAAATAATGTATTTTGGACAAAAATACCTCACTTTTTGAAAAGAGGTTTTATTAATTGCTGCATTAATTTACCTTTAGTAACTTATAGGTATGTACAGATCATTGATATCAGATTAAATTTTGAATAAAAATTTTTAGAAGTAAAGTAGTCATTTGGTGATTCAAATTTGATTTGCAAAAATAGTTTGAAACTGGACCCTCCACCTTGATCCAATGGGGTAATGTTATAAGTCAGTGTAGACAGCGCTGTCATCAGTGGTGTAATTTACGCGACTAAGGATTGCTTCCTAAGGGCTAGTTTGCTCTTCTTACGATGTTGTTTTTTCGGATTTAATCTTTTGCCCTCCCTTGAGTCTGAAAAGTAGCTGAAACACCTGTATAGTACCTGTGTGGTTTGCTTTGCTTCCTGTCTGCTGAATGTATCCCATTTCACTTCCAGGAATTTTTTCATGTGAAGCAATAAATCAAAATTTATTAGTTTGGGCTGAGTGGATTTTAAAAATCTTTAATATTCCATCATTAAGCATAAGTATAGACAGAAAAAGATTTCTGTAATCTTTTAAGTAGTCATCAGTCTTGCTACAGTTGCAAGGATTTTTTTTTCCTTTCAAATTGTGAAATTTTTCTTTTGTAACAATACATTCATTGAGCAATGTTGTAACGCTGTATTAACTCTGCGTGAATAAAGAGCAATTGAGACTCCCGTTGAATGAATGAGTAAAAAGCACAAATTACTTTTTAATGAAACCCTCAATTCTTCTGCTTTTCTTAGAAAGCCCATAGCCTTGTTCAATTGAATGCTGCTACAGTAGGTCACTTCACCTAAGCCCCTAATAAACTATTGACAGTCAAGGGCAGTTTTTTCTCCAGTCTTAATAGCCCAGTGTTGAACAGTGCACTTCAAATTGTTCAGGTTAGGGTAGATACTTTTTTTAAAAGAGAGAGATTAAGGGTGGTGGCTCATGCCTCAGTTTACAAACAGCCCTCACCCCCCATGCAAACATGTTGAACAAGGTGGCAGTGGGCTGGAATTAGGGCGGAGTTGTGGACAGGGAGCAAGTGGCACCACCTGTTTGAAAATGAGGCACTGCTCAAATGCGCCAGAACTGAGCTTAAATATACTACAGAAAACAACAAAGTGAGATCTCTCCTCACTCAGCTTCCTTGCAGGGAAGTCTAAGAAAGGGAGGAGCACTGGAGGGTTGAGAGATTCCCCACTAGTGCTTGAAAGCTGACCTTGAGTGCAGAGAGAGCTGGAAAATTAGGCTGTCTTCCAGGACTGGGGCCTTTGAGAGAATTTCCAGGCCTATGAGGATGATTCTTCTCCAAAAGCAGCATCTTTCCCTGATCAAAACACAGTTCTAGGGCTTCCACTAATGCAAAATCATGTTTTGTTGGAAACTGTGGTCACGAAATAGCTCTGTCTGGAAAATATGGGGGTTATTTTAATTTTTTTTTTTTTTTAACAATAATCTAACAAATGGAGAGACATGGAGAGTGGTGTTTACTTTTTTCTTCTTGAGAGGGAAAGGTTCTTAGACTCTTCCATTGTGTTTTAGCTGTTCATTGTAAGGCTGTTTTCTCACTAAAATCTCAGCTAAAACATTTTATATTCCTCTTTCCCCACAAGAGTCTTTGCTGATTTGTGGTTACTGTAGAACACATAGAGACCTTATAGAGGGTTCAGCTTCTTGCAGAGCCCTAGCATAGCAATCTGTGCTTACAGAGGTGTCGTTTACACCAAGAAATATGTGATGGGGCAGTAAGACATAGAGCATTATCTGCTTACCATGACAGCCTCTGAAACCGTATGCAGTTCGCCTAATCTGTATGAGTTTTGGAAAGCAACAGACCCTTCATCAGATCATAGGAAGAAGTTCTTCCCTGTGAGGGTAGTGAGGCCCTGGCACAGGTTGCCCAGAGATGCTGTGGCTGCCCCATCCCTGGCAGTGTTCAAGGCCAAGTTGGATGGGGCTTGGAGCAACCTGGTCTAGTGGAAGGTGTCCCTACCTGTGGCAGGCGATTGGAACTGGATGAGCTTCAAACCAGTCTGTGGTTCTAGGATTCTATGATCCTATGACATGGTGCAGCTGGGGCAATAGGTAGGTATATTTTGTTTGCACCAAAGTGAGGTGTACATGTGTTGCAGTGGGGGACTGCAGGCTTTGCAGGCAGCACTTACGTCTCCTTTACTGGGCAGATGTGCTCTTCCTTTTCCTTGAATCATGAAATGCAATTGACTTATTACTAGCAAGAAATAAGCAGGTTGAGAAAAGATGTGCTTTGATTAGTTTCATTGGATCGATTTGATCATGGTTTGATCAGTTTCGCAGAAATCCTATTATTTTAAGGAATAATAGCAACTCAGATTCTTTAGCAGAGCAATATCCAAGCTCTGTGTGACGGCCTGACTAGAAAACAGTTTGTTTTGCTGTCTTTGGGCTTTAATTAAGACATGTTCAATTCTCACCTCCTGGATCCCTGCTCCCCCTACCCCCACCCTGCTTGCTGTGTCACAGACTGGCGATCAGACGCTTTCAGATGGTCCAGCCCATGACTTTGACCTTCTGCGCGGTCTGGCGTTCCCTGGGGAACCGTTCAGCTCATGAGGTCTGATTTCACACTTCCAGGATGCCTCGGCTCTCTTAACAATGACAGGGAGACAAAGCCCTTTAGAGCGGGCCGCATGGGGACTTGTTTAAATTGGAAACTAGAGAGGAGTCAAGGAACAAGGTTACAGGCTACAGAATAGTGCTTTTAATAAAGAGCTCACAGCTCTGGTTCAGCTCAAAGAGGGCTACCTCTGTACAATTAATTGAGACATTTATCTGGAGCATCTTAGGCCTCTACTTTCTCACAGAATTATGTGATAAATATCAGCTAAGAGGCAAATGAGATGTGCATGAAATGAATTTTTAACACTTTGATTACTGTGTCTCCAGTCTTCATTAGAAGTAAATTTACTTGTATTTCTGACCTTGTTATTAATCAATTGTCTGAGAGGTTGGGGTTTTTTTTGTTGGTTTTTTTTTTTTGCTACCATGATTTCAGAACCTGATATATCAGAAAGATTTTACCGAAGAGTGATACTTGGTGATATTTCAGTTTACAGTCAAAAGCTTTTCAGGCGTCTTCTCATCTGAAGAACAGAAACTAAGCATAAAAAATGATTTTTTTTCCCTTCTTTTTCAGTTTTATATGTGAAAATCCAACTCCCTTCTAGGAAAATTCCATGTTAAAATTTTTATTAAAGTACTTGAAAAGAGGATGAAGATACCAAGGTGGCTAAATGTACAGAATGTAAATGAGTTTTCTAAAATCTGTTTTGGTAAAATGTCCTTGTACCACATGTGCAAAAATAGTCTTTGAAATTGTTCTTCAAATGCTAGGAAATGTCAGAGTAATGTACACAAATGTTAAATTCACAAAGGTATGGAAGCCCATGCATGTAAAATTGAAGGAATAAATTCAGAGGCCCTTTGGAAATATGGTTCCAGAAGTAATTTGCTCTGTCAATTAGTGCAACTAGATTTCAATATACACTTGAATTATCTTCATGAAGTACTGAAATCTACTAGATGAGCAGTGTTCTCTGATAGATAAAATTTCACCTGCTGCTATTGCACAGGTCGTCTCAAGACATCAGTCCAATACTGTGTACTGCAAAGTGACTTCTTTTTTTAAGAAAGTAGCAGGCTTAGGATGCTTGTGGCAAAATTAGGACTTAAAAGAGATTCTTGGTTAATCACAGCGTTTAGAATTAAATATGCAACAAAAGGATGACTTGTGGTTGTTAACATTTTTCTTTTGTTTTTCTGTAAATATTTTGTGGAAATGAGTTTGACACAACTGTGACACTACACTGAATTTTATGGTGAGATATCTTACATATGGGTCCATTGTAACATGTTTGCAGCAGCCCCATTAAAGAGGAATTATCATTTCTATTTTAAAGATGGGAAAAACTAGGGAAGGTTAACTGGCTCAGCAAAGGCCGACAGAATGAGTCCTTGTCAAAACTGGCATTTGGCTGGGGTCCTGTACTTAATCCATTAGATAAGGCAGCTTCTCATGCTATTAAGCCATTCCTCCTCCTGGCCAAAGGTCAGAGTGACTGCTCTGTTCCAAGCAGCTGGCTGGCAGGGAGCTTGGAACAACATTAGTGACATTAGCGTCTGCATGAGTGGCACTGCCCCCCAGAGTCATGAACTGGCTGTCTTGTCTTCCCCCAAAATAAAGGCCCTTTTTTGGCTGTGGGGACTCAGATCCATAATGGACAGGCATTGCCAGCGGTAGGGGAGAACCATAATAGCCTATGAAATATTCAAACAATATTTCAGCTTTCATAACCACATTAAACTAGGTTGAACTTTATGAAGTCATGGTTTGTGAACTTGACTTTTAAAAGTAGAAATGGAGTTGACGTCTCATTAAATTTTTAATCTATCAAAAAACAATTTCAGTAATCATTGGGATTCTAGTTCAGTTTTGATAATGTAATTTTAACAATGAAAAAATTCATCTAATAGTGCAGCATAAATTTCAGCGACTTGTTTGAAGTCAGTTCATGGTCTAGCTAGTGCTGGAGTTTAAGTAACTTTACGGACTGGTCAGCGGCAGGTTAAATGCCTATCTATATTTAGTCTGCAACATATCTCCTTTAGTTGAAAAAACTCTTCAAGAAAAAAACCCAGCAAATTATTTATGTCTTTGGACATGTAATGACACAATGGATATTTTCTGTAGCCATGGTAGAAGTATCTCCGTAGGGCTTACAGGGAGCTAACTCTGTGCTTTCTGCCATTTCTTGCAAGTTAATGTTTTGAAGTACAGTAAGTTTTCCAGTGGACAGGTAGGTCTGCCATATGCTTCTTGACTTGCATCTACTCTGAAAAGCAATTGCATCAATGCTAGTTTCTTCTAAGATTTCATGGCAGTGCTGGTTAAGAAAGAGCGAGTTGTTCTGCAGTGACTGGTGGTCTTTCTGATTTTTTATTTTCTTTCCTGGGCTGGATTTTCAAAGAGTGGAAACAAAAAAGCATGATTGTAAGCAGGTGGGTTTTCTTTCTCTAAAACAGGGAATCATCATACTGCATAAAATGCAATGCTCCTGTATGTTTGTTTATAAACTCTCCTTTTTTTTTACAATATTAATCAAATAATACACAATGACACACAGTTTCAAGGAGACAAATGTTTAATAGAATTTTATGACAGAAGTCCCTGTTTGGAAGAATTGCTCTGCCCCAAAATGAATTTTTGCTGGGAAAATAATCTGCTCTCCATCCCATATTATTATGTATACTATGTAAATTAACCCTTTATTTCTGTCATATCAGGAGCCTTTAGTCCTCTATAAGCAGAGTCCAAAAAGTGTGAGATACTACAGCAACAGAATAGATTAATGAGATTTGTTTTAGTTCTTACTGCAGCTCTGATTTCAGAAAATTGGAAGGTGAAGTTCACTGGGTTTTGTTAACTGCTTGTATCATGAATTCCTTCAAACAGTGCTGGGAGTAATAATGATTAATTCTAGAGATGTCATGGGACTACTCAAAATTGTAAGTGCTGGTTTCAGTGCTGCATTTAATGTGTGAGGTAAGCAGATGGTAGTAGTCTCACATTGCACAACACTGAGCACATTTAGGGCCATATGCAGAAAACAACTGTGGATGTCCTCCTGATCAGTAGAGTTGAGTACCTCTGAAGTCACTGGAACAGTAGCTGGAGAGCTAGGGAGGGCATGGAGAGGGAGCTAGATGGAATACAGTAGGCACAGCTATACGGGTAGAATTTGTTGACATAGGACAGGTGACATGGTGTCATATGACAGGTGATATATGATAGTTGTGATTGAGTGTGTAGTGAAAGGCATACTTGTGATGATGACATAACTTCGAATGATGTGATTGAGCATCAGCAGCACAAGTCTAATCACAGGAGTTTTAGCATACTTTTAGAATTGCTAGATGTGCTAAACAGCAAATACTTTTCTGAATGCATGTGGTTCCTTTATATAAAAATGAGGAAAACTATTTATCTATTGATAATTTTTGAAACTGCTAGTTGCATTAACCAGACAAAAATTATCTGCCTTGGTTAGAATACATGTTGTGCTTAAAGTCCTGATTTTGGATAGTACAGTGATGAGTATATGTTGTAAGTTCTCAGATTCTCCTTGGTCCTGCTGGAGACCAAAGAGACCTAAGGATGATGTCTTTTAATATTTTAGTGCTCTCTTAAATCTTTAATTGGGAATGATCCCATAATTTTGAAAACTACGACAATGCGGCAAGTTGCCATAGCTGTCAGTGAGAGTTAAGATTGCAGTTACCCTTTCTAATAATGAGAACTCTAAAGATGACAGATGGATATGAGTTTCACCAAGTACTTGTACATTGCTCTGGCTTTGTCTTTCTGGATCATGTTCACTTATTTGGGTTGGTTTCCAAATAATGTTTGTGCATATCATATGTCAGTGAAGTGTGTTGCTTTTCAGATACCCAGCTTGGTTGTGATGAGTGTGTTAGCATACAGAAGAAGTGCCCATAGGCAATGGTAAAGGGCTTTGCAGATGAAAACTTCATAGCTTCCTTGTATGGAAAAAACAGTATTCTGTTTCAGAGATGCTCACAACCAGGAAACTTCTACTTGGGGGTGGTGGTGGATGAGAAAATGAACATGAGCCGACAGTGTGAGCTCACAGCCCAGAAAGCCAACCGTATCCTGGGCTGCATCAAAAGGAGCGTGACCAGAAGGTTGAAGGAGGTGATCCTGCCCTTCTACTCTGCTCTCGTGAGACCTCACCTTTGTGTGCAGTTCTGGTGTCCTCAACTTAAAAAGGACATGGAGCTGTTGGATCAAGTCCAGAGGAGGCCACGAGGATGATCAGGGGCCTGAAACATCTCCCATACGAAGACAGGCTGAGAGAGTTGGAACTGGTTACCCTGGTGAAGAGAAGCTGTGTGGAGACCTCCTAGCAGCCTTCCAGTATCTGAAGGGGGCCTATAGGCATGCTGTGGAGGGGCTCTTCATTAGAGACTATAGTGACAGGACAAGGGGTAATGGGTTCAGACTTAAACAGGGGAGGTTTAGATTGGATATAAGGAAGAAATTCTTTCCTGTTAGAGTGGTGAGGCGCTGGAATGGGTTGCCCAAGGAAGTTGTGAATGCCTCATCCCTGACACTGTTCAAGGCCAGGTTGGATGAAGCCTTGCGTGGCATGGTTTAGTGTGAGGTGTCCTTGCTAATGGCAGGGGTTGGAACTAGATGATCTTAAGGTCGTTTCCAACCCTAACTATTCTATGATTCTATGGTATTTGGGCCTTCCCTTTTTCAATTTCACAAATATTTCTTTCCATCAAATTTGGTCTCAAACTGTTTGCAAGTTATAGGGGGGAGGTGACATTGAATGTTGAGTGTGAGAGGAGGATTTTTTTTTTATTTCTGAAAAGCATTTGTCTTTGTTTTGATTGGGGACCTCTGTCATTAATATCCATATAAATCTAAAAGGAGAATAATTGAAAAAGTGCATGTCAATGAATGAAGAAAATAAATGAATGTAGTAAATACCTTCTTTTTATTTACAGGTGTCCTTAAGACACTGCAGCGCATTCTCCTGTGTCTGTATACAATTAATAGGCAGATATAACATTGTAACACCATAAGCAAATATGATTGATGATAATCTAAAAAAAGAGATAAAGTAGGATTACCTAGCTTGCCTGCTCTATCACTTCTGCCCAGTTATTTTAACTGAGTCTTTCTTTTTCAAATACTGAAACCTAAAGAATTTATATACAGATTTTCTAAAGTTTTCTACTACCTTTTAGGCCTGTGAAGTAGGAGAACATTGAGATGTGTGATACATCCATCTCTGCTGAGTAATGAATTAATCACTTTTCAAGTTTATTTGGAAAGATTCAGCAATAGACTTTTTTCTAGGGAAGATAAACATCAACTCTACCCATAATTCTCAATGTTTTTAGAACAATTATTCTTTATCATTAAAGTAAATAATATACACATTAACCTCTGATGTAGTCTGAATCAATATTGCAGTTTGGTAGATGTGACCCCTGAATGGCTTTGTCTAAATATTGATTTCATTGTCATTTGTATAAGGTATGAAACGAATTACATGCCTTCCTAATATCATTAATATAGCCCCATTGAGCTACTCAATTTATGGCTTCTTACAATGCATGACAAAACATTACAGAGTTATTGAAGGCAGCAAATTGCACAACAAATTGTGAAATGCAATTGCTTAGTGTGCCGGATTTGATTGTGGAAGATCAGTGCCAACTCTCAATAACTTTCAAACGCTTCACTGTCCAAAGAAAGTCCAGAGACAAGAAAGAGCTACTCTGGAGTATCTCACTCAGATGTTAATTTCCATCTGACCAAGTTCCCTTGAGTTCTGGGAGCAGCAATTTATTCTACAGCTTTCTACTTATGTGTTTGTAGCCTTACATGAAAATAATCAGACACTTGTTTTCTGTGCCAAGGGAAAAGGTTGTTCTCTTCAATTACTGGAGAAAATCAAAATAGGTAGGGGAGATAGCCTCTCTCTGTCTTGGGCAGCATTTACAGTGGTTGTCATTACTGTCATAATCTGAAATATGAGTTAAATAATTTACTGTACACTGTGATTTCTTCCCTTTATTGCCTCTCTATTGCAACGGTCATCTCACTCATAATTCTGTAACTGCTCTTTCCCTCATAGCTGTTCCTCAGATCTTCTTCACAACACCTTCTTCCCCTTCCAGGAGATTTCGGGGTTGCCCTGAAACTCTGGAGATATTTATCTTCACTTCTTTTGCTTCCTCCCTCTGTAGAGAGCTCCTTTTTTACACCACCTATCTGTTTTAAAATACACAATGCAGGCATCTACTTTCCTTCTTCTCCAAACCTTGGCCTCATGGATATCTAAGAAAAAGCTTAGCATGAGTTTCATGGCCTCCCCCAAAACTCTCAGTGGGGATGACTTTTCTTGCTCTTTGCTTGGTATCAGCAGTACTCACCTGCAGTCATTGTCTATAAGCTGCTTATTTCACATTTGGGGCACACACAAAGACACATGCATGCTATCCTGTTCTTTTTTTTTTTTCATTGCATTGAAAAAAAAAACAAAAATTAATTTCCAAAACCAATCTAAGATACCACTTCCACTATCTATATACTGTATTTTCAAAGCAGAATCTTCATACTTTCTCCTGTGGTGGCTTTCGTGCTGAGAGACCTTCTTGTAAATATATGCAAAGCTACCTTGTGCTTTAATGCATACAAAAATCTCAACCACTTTTGAGCTTCTGCTGTGCTGAGACTACAGCCTATCATTCTAGCTGGTATTGTCTCATTGTTTAATTGTACTTGCCCACTTTCTCAGTGTTAAGCTTTTATCTGAGACTTTCTTTAAGGCTTTTTGATTTTGGAGAGAGGACTTGTTTAGCATGAAACATGTAGGGCATAGTAATCATTGGATAAGTATTGTAGGTGCTATGTTATTACAAATAATGTGGAATAATACACTTCTACATATCAAAATGCTCTAATTATGTGTTCATTAAAGACAATGTAGAATTGGCACCATTAAAGTAAAGTTCCCTTAGCTGTCTGAGAAGGGTGGTTAGTACCTTTTAGGAACATGCTGGGTTTTCATCAGAAAGTCTGAATGGGGATTTTTTTTCTTTTTTTTTCCTTTTTTTTTTTTTTTTTTTTTTTTTTTTTTTTTTTTTTTTTTTTTTTTTTTGGGTTT
>NDXB01020509.1:41065-58290 GCA_002631895.1 Agapornis roseicollis
TTTTTTTTTTTTTCTGCAGAAGTAAAGCAGACAAAAAGAAAAGTCATCTAAATCCTGTTTCCTCTTTCCTGATTTTGTATAGATCAGAAGAACTGATGTGAGACTGCTGCAAAAATACAGTGGGATTTGAGCTCTTTCAAGCACTTAGCTATACTGTGGACCAGGTTTTATAAAGTGGGATAGGGAGGAAAAAAAAAAGAGCAGATCCTGGTATATCTGACCATTGAAATCCTGAACTCCATTGACCAGTCATAACCAAAGAACATACCAGCAGCAGCAGTGATTAAAAATACCCTCTGTACTTATCTTTAAAACTGAGGAATGATGCCAGTGTAGATGGGTGATGCTTGGTGTCATCAATCTATGTCTTGTGTTTGAAACATTGTGTGTTTGTAAATGTGGTACAGAAAGATTGGGTAATATTTCTGTATGTAAATTTTCTCATTATTTTATTTTGTTTATTTAAAAATCTTTTTCATTTCACTTCCTTCATGGAGTGAATGCAATACTTGCTAAACCAGTTTAATGGTGTGATTCACTGCCTAAGTCCAGACTTGATGCTGTTTTCAGTAACCTCAAGCATTCTGTGCACTACCCTGCTGCTGTTCCAGGGGGGCATGTGTCTGTCTTAGGTTCTATGTCACTTCAACCATCACCATCCAGGTAACTGGGGTACTTACCCTATGGTGTCTAAAGCAACACCAGCTCTACCTTCAGGCACTTTAATTGCTCTCTTGGGTGTTTATTTTACCTTTTTATCTATTTAAGGTACTACCTATATTCCATTCTAAATTCTTCATGATCTTAAAGTGTTCTATCTCAAAACTAGCTATGCACTGTGGGGAAATAACTTCCTTGTTTTATGATTTTTCAAACAGGAAACACACAGCAGACTAGAGCATCGGTATCCCAAGTCTTAGACTTTTCCCTTCACTACTAGGCCATTCTTTCCATCTGTTTTCCTCTTCTCCCTTCTTAGAGAAATGAAACTTTCTACTGAAAGTTTTTGATTATCAGAGCTTAGATTTCCTTTTAAGGCAGTGAAGTGACTTGAAGTCCAGGCAGCCTCTTCACATGAGTTGCAGTCTTGCTCTGAAGTACATTTCCCTTAATGCAAATTGTGCAAGGCAATTCCCAGCTGCCTGGTGTTACTGGAAATGTTGCAGGGTGGTTGCATTGAACCCAGCATGGTTACATATCCAGAAAGGGGTTGCATTGCATTGAGTAATCTTACTTGACTTTCCTCTTCATGATATAAAACATTCAAGGTAGCACTGATATTATATTTGGATAACTAGTAATGCTGCTCTAAGAAGGAAGTAGTTGTGTATCCTTTCATCGTTGTGATCCCTCAGTTGCTCTTTAACAGTTCTTACAGGAAATCTTGGCCATTTAGACTTTAATTACTTAAATAATACACATAGGTGGATTATAAAGTACCTTACTTTTTCATCTTTTAGTTGTGAGTGACATGAAAATGAACACATTATAAAATCATGTTACAAAGAGTGTTTTACTTCCTTTTTATTTCAGCAGTGGTAGGTATTATAATGATTTCCTTTGAAGTGAAAGAAGTATGGGACACACAGATTTTACTGGGCCGTTCAATAGGTAATGCAATGTTTTGCAAAAAGGGTGTCTAGTAAAGAAAGAAGCAATAAGATATGTTGCATTCTAGTGAGGAAAAGCCCAAGTAAGGAAAATCAAGCAGAGAAGCAGAAAGGACAGCCTGTTCAGAAATGAAGGTACTGGTTTCTTTCTAATGCTCTTAAGAAATATTCAGTGTGCTCATCCCTATAGAGTAGTCACTTCTTTAGTAGGTGTGTAGATGGTATGTGATACTATAATCATCTGTGCCTGGTTGGAAGAAGTAATTTTCAATATGCTGAATTTTACTGGCATGAAAACACAGTAATTTTGCGATATTTCAAATATTTGCCCTAAATATATTTGTCCTGCTGATATTGTTTGACATGCAATTTTATAATTTCAGTTTTGTTTGCAGAATCTGAAATCCAGAACATTAATATGAAAAAAAAGGCTTAGAGCATACTTAGTTTCCACTGGTGCCACATATGTTATGTGACAGACAGCAATTGGTTTTATAGGTGTTGTAAGTAAAGCCTTCTAAGTAAAGAAAAACACCTTTCCAAAGCTGTTTCCAAAGTTACATGGAAAATTTTGTCCCTTTTCTGTAAAAAGGGACTGTCTGCTACACACAGCTTTATCCTGCATTTTTGGCCAGAGAAAGATGCTTCATGCTTCCCATTCCAAAATTGTCTGGCTTGGACCAGAGAATGTTTGAAAGCTTGCTTACTGCTTGGGAATCACTGGCAGGTAGGAATGCTGCCTGTGATGGTGTCCAAAACCAGCAGAAGTGGCAGGGAGAATGAATGATCAGTCTGTTCCCTGTCAGGACAGCAGGAAATTGAGGTGGAAATCAACTGTGTCATTCTGCTGCCTGTTTCTTGTGCCCCCTCTGCCTTCCTCCTTAGCTTGAAGTAGACTTTGGTGCAAGAAGCTTTATTTTCTCTTGAGCTCAGCTCAAATTCATGTAGGAAAGTCCTAGGAAGGAACTTGGCATTTACAGATAAACTAGGAAAACTGCTTATTGACGCAGTTGGGGAAACTTGCTTGTGGTAGGGTGTGAAAAGTTTACATTGAACAGATCACTATCTAGGAAGAATGCTTGCTTAAATTTCGCAATTAAAGGCCCAAATAATGGCTTCAAAGTTGTGAAGAAAACTTTCACATAGCCTTAGCCATGTAAAAGCTGGGTGTTTGCAATGGCCTGTCTTGCACAGGAACTTTTTATACAGGTGACAGCAATATAAAGAGGAACAAAAACTACCTTGAAGATCCTTTTAGTTAAATATTAATGCAGGAAACGTTGTTTAAGTACTCTTCTAATACATGAAGCACTCAGAGTATGGATGGAATGTTACATTTTTACCAAGTGTCAATCTATAGTAATTCAGCTTTTGCAGGAGAGGAGAATTTCAGTTGACCTTGAAATAAAAAGCCTGTGAACCTCATAGCCACTTGTTTGGTAAGAACAACATCTTTTTTTAATATATATATTATTTAATAATTTAATTTTCAAAAGAAAAATAATAGTTGTTTATATCACAGAATCTGTTTATTACATTCAGTAAACAAGGAGGCTTAATTTAAAAAGCATAATTTATTTTGGTTTTACTGGTAGACTTTATTTATTCCATAAAAAAGTATTAACAATTATCCAGGAGAGATTACTAATGCTGTGACCGGAATTGCTACTGAAGAGGAAAAATAAATCAGCAACTATAAGCCAAATGGCTGTAGCTGTTACTGGATGAACTTAGAGTTGCATGGCAGATCTTTGGAATTTGTACATTTCCATGAATAACATCCACACAATTACTGTAGCTCTGAAGTTACAAGATACCAGCTGCTTTCCAGAGATACAAGTATCCTAAGAAGAACCCACTGATTTGCAAAAGCAAAAAATTGGAATAATTTAGTCTTGCTTATTTGAGATTGACCTCTCCCGCAGCTATTTGTTAACTCTGCAACATTATCTTAAAACTGGTACCATGCAATTGGAACTTCTTGGGCAATTAGCGTGCAGCACCGTCTAAATAGGAGACATGATTTTCTCTCCACAGTCATGTAGTAGCTGTGATTAAATGTGCCTGTATTCCAGTTCTAATTGACTGGCCTCTGTAAGCAGACACTGCTCATTAATGAACAAGCGACAGACACATCCTAATCTGATTAAAGAAATAAAAAGGTAGCAAAGAAATGCTTACAAATCGATAAAATTAATTCTGTTTTGATATATTGAGTACATAGTTTGCATTTTTGCTACAGGAAGTATTACTGTATATTTGGGTAAACTTCTCTGCAGTCAGTCTGCCTCCTGTAAATCATAACTTGAGGGGTAAACATGTTAAGCTGAAGGTAAATCTCTACTGCAGTATTAGCTCTGGCAGGACTAATGCATGAGGTTTTGCCATTTCCTTGTATTGCTCCGAAATTTTTTAGTATATGAGTACGTACTGTCTGTTTAGCTTCAGATGCTTCTTTCTGGACTACTCTAATCTTCATTAAGTCAGCCTGAATGATATCTCTGTTCTCAATCTATATGGGAGAGAAAAAATCTCTCAGGTGCACATATTCAAAACTCTATTTTCCAATGGCAAATCCTTCAATTTCCAGGAAAAGTGTATTAACAGTAACTAAAATCATCTAATCCCTTTGAAGGTGAGTGGTTGATATTTAAGGGATAGTGTTAATGATTATTTAAGCCTGTTTTCCTTAATAAAGAAAGAGGGTTTGTTTTTTTTCCTCAGTATAAAATATCCTATTTTCCCTTAAAGAACCTCCAGTACCAGTAGATACTGTATCCCTTTAATGTGACTGAAAAATTTGAAAGTAGGTATTTTCAATATTTGCTGCCATCTTAATTATTAGTGGTTTAAAGCACCACTGTTAGCAGGGGGATTATGAGTTAATAAAAATGTCATTGTATTAGTATATAAAACACAGTATAATTTTCCCAAGATAATGATTAACAGCATAAGGCACTTAGTGCTTATTTCCTAAATGTGCTTGATTTTCCTCTTTTAGGAATGGTATCACAAGTAAGCATAGAGACATTTTTTAGTGATTTATTTTAAAGAAGAGGTAACTGATGAAATCTCTTGTTTGAGCTTTTTTCTGTATTATGTTGCTATCTTTGTAGCATTATAGATGCACATCAATCTAAATAGTCTTTTTAATGCTGGCTATTAAGCTTCCCTGGTGCAACTCTGGTGAAACTTGTTAAAAACTTATTTATTCATTTATCATTAAAAAGTTATTTATTCATCACAGTCTATTAGCTAAAGCATTTGGAAAGTGGCTTCAAAGTGCTGGTAGGTCATTATTGAGTCAGTATTCCTTTTACAGACAAGAATCACTTTGTGTGTGAGTTGTGTGGTTTTTTAACCTCTGAAGGTATTTTTGCTTTGTTCCATGGCTGCTTCAATTGTTTCATTACCTACCTCCATTCAATTGGTATGACCAAGACCCATCTCTATAACTCTTGATGCACTCAAGTGTGTATCCTGGCATAGCAGCCGTAGTGGCCTCCACTAGCCCAGCTTATGGGTGCTGTAGACCACTGGCATGACCGACCACAGCAGGGTGGTCCTGCCGGGTCAGATATCCCCTGGCTGCCGCCTGAGCACCTGCAAACCAGCAAGAACGGCTCCATTGTGGAGGAGAAAAACGTTTGTTTCTGGGGGAAAATTACTCCAGTTCTACTTCTGAATGAAAGACGGGGCTGTTATTACTCAAGGGATGTTAGGCCTCGCTGCTTTTTTGAGAAAACAAATTTGCTGTAACTTTATCTGTAATTTAGTACCACATGGGTGCAAATAGAGTCTGCATTGTGTGGAAGAGGGGGCAGAAGTAAGGGTTTGTTAAAGCCATAAAAGGCTTGTGTAACCATTACATTTCCGAAAGCAGCCTTATCAGAGTCATAGGTTAAAAAAAGAGTAAATCATTGTGGCCTTGCCATTAACCGTCAGCTTTGAATTTGCTTTATAAGTAGTATTGAAGAAGTAAGCTTTCTGTCTATGTGGAGAATATGGAGGAAAAAAGTATCTGGAAAGTGTATGTAGATACTTTGCATTGACAAACAGCTGACCCGGTAGGTAAAGTAGGTCACGGTAAAGGCTATTCAGATCTTTTTCTGCAAAGTTAATTTTTTTTCCCTTTCTCCCAGTAAATGTAGCAGAGCTTTGCTGTTCTCAAGTTCCACTTCCTTGAGGAATATGTTGTCAAAATGCTTAAATAAAATTTCCATCTTCTTGATTCAATTGTTTAAAGCCTTTGTCCTGCTTGCATAGGAAAACAGCCTTTGCAAATTGTCCTATTGAAGCTGGTCAAAAATCAGTCAAGTATTTTATTCCATCGAAGCTTATTTTTACAACTGTGTGCTTGTTCACTGCCTTACATCCTGATTAGGTAGTAAAAATGCAAACTCCTCCTTAGTCTTTCTCTTTTTTCCTTTTTTTTTTTTTTCAATAGAAGAAATTGCAGTCCATTTGTAGGAGTTTGATCTTGCTGATTAGTAAATTTGAAGTTAAGAACTTGATGTGGTTTCTAATCATCTGGCAGCTGTTATTAGCGAGTGACAATGTATTTAATCCCCCCTGACACACAACCCTATCCCTGCATTCTCCTAGAAACAGAGGTAGCCACCTCCAGGCACACTCCCAGCCAAAGCTGGGAGCCGGGAGTGTGTATCTGACCCCGGATCTGAACCTGGGAATCTCTGGTTGGTACACTTCATTGCCCCTGCATCACTGCAGTCACCCCTCTGCTCCTTTACTTAAAATGTCTAATACGCCTAATTTAAACTAAATCATTTTAATTAAATCATTCAACTGTTTCTCAGTGTGAGATAGTTAAGAGCTGTAGCTGGAAGTGTTTTAAATCAGGTGCCTTCACTTGATCGGACCAAACATGACTGTGGATTCTGATGCAGGCAGAGCAAAATGTGTCTGTGAAAAGGCAGTCACAGATTAAACTAGAGCTGAGAGTCATAGCAGTTATTTTTATAAACATGGGTAGCATTCCTGGTGCTATGTTTCTCTCAATGTCATGCCAAAAGTGCTTGGCGGGGAAGGCAAAAGGCTGAGCAGAGAGTTTGTGATTTCTGGATGGAAATAAAACTCATCTCAGTTTATCGCCTGATTTGAGCAGTCCTGTCATTTGCCAGTCAGTGTAATGAATCCTCTGCTGCATCACTGGCCAGGGTTTTTTGTAGGTAACCTCTCGACAGCTGATATCAGTGCACTGTGGTACTCCAGGGCTCATATTTATTCTGTTTTCTGTAGGCATCCACTCTCTCACACTTTTTATATTAAAACCACGAATATTCCACTCCTCCAACTTACAGAGAGCAAAGTAAACCAAAACCCCTGAAGAATTCTAATGCAGGGGGAATGCTTTAAAACAAGCTGTCTGTGCTCTAAAATGACTAATTAAATTCCATCGTCTGCCTGGCAATGGCAAATATGGCAGTTCTTTGAGACGACTTCAAGGTCTGCATGGTAGAACCAACACTCCTTTGTATCTCTGAAGTACAGGATCACTACTTCCTCTGTGATGAATCTAGTCTCTGCTGACTTTTTGGGGTTTAGAGCTGATAGTCAAATATAAAGTATAAATTGATTAAAAAATGACAGAGTATTTCTGGGGGCATTTTCAGTGCTCACCTTTATGATAGTTGTATTTTTTTAAGTTAATGCAGTTTAAAAATCATTTTAAGTTTTGTAACATGAAGGAAAGGAATGAGATATTGGATTCACAAACAAAAACTTTATTGTTTTATGACAAGTAATCCATCTTTTTGCATTAGTGTAGCATTCTACCCCAGATTATTTTTCATAATTGACAATTTGTGAGTCATATATTTGTTATCTATTCTTTTTTGTGTTTCTAAATAGTGAATGATGTCAAAGGTCATCAAACTTTCATAAAGGAAATGTTTTTTATTTTGTTTTTTAAGTTATGATTGGTGTTCTGAACAACTTTGAAATCATTTCAAGGAAAAGTTTAAAGGAGAAAAATGTGACAGCAGTTTTCCTGGTAGGAACTTCATACAACGAACTGTTACAGCAATTAAAAGCTGGAAATGCATGCGTTGCATATGCATGCAGCAAAATCAATACTGATATTTGAATGTGATTAATTTTTTTTGATGTTTTTTCCTTATCAGAAATATTTTTGCAGTAATCAGCCAGCTATGGTTTTCTTTTGATCATAAACCTAGGCAGGTGCTGCAAATGTGTTATCTCCATTTTTTGGAAGAATTTAATACTGGTTATGGATTGAAAAATCTAATATGGGTGAAGAAAACTATTTTTGCACCTAACATGGTATAAGACGCCAACATGAGATTATATGTGATGCATTTGTTTGTCAAGGTAAAGTAATTAACAAAAAAATGTGGGCATATGATTTAAAATTTAGTTAGCCTAATGCAAAATCTAGTAGGAACTTTTCCCTTTGCTAATGTTTCTCCAGCACCTCATGAGCATTGCTCACAAAGCTTTCTTACGCAATTAAAAATTGGGAGAAATATTAATAAGTTTAAGCAGGGAAAGGCAACTTAAAATAATTTACAGACAACTATATAGGGGGCATAAAATATTTTAAAATTAATTAAATATTAATTTCAGAGCAAATTTGTTATGATTGTGCTGTTACTTGTGTGGTTCTCTTCAACATTCATTTAAATGCTTCTGAACAGTTTAATTATAGTGAGGCATTTCTATTAAAAATGATTCAGGATTATCATCTTCTTAATTAAAATAGTATAGAACTAATTTAATTGTGATGTAATTATATTATTATATGTAGAATATCATTAAAATGATGTAAACATTTTCCCCCAATTTCTAAAAATAAGAAAAAGAATAGCTGCTAGTTCTTGCTAAAATTGTTCTTGAGGTTTCATCTGAAAATCATCCATAATTGAATATTTTGAAAAATAGTTTGACTCTCAAATCAATGTCAGTAGGTTCAATACTTTTTGTCCTTAAGAGCTATTTCAGTTGCATAATATTAAAGCAAAAGTTATGTATCATTGCTGAATACTTTTAATTTAATTTATATCGTACATCAATACTGTTGTTTTCTCTCTGATATTTAATTTTTTTTTAATCAAAGTTTATGTTGGGTTTGAGGATTTTTTTTTTTCTAATAATGTTTCTAGCCAATTTTGGATTAGTAATGTATTCTACCTATTTCAGAAAAGTGTTCTAATCTAGTTGCTCTGTTCAAATGAGACTGTAAAATAAAGCATTTTTTCCAACTCATCAGATTATTAATCTTTAATGTCATAATTACTTGATGCAAGTAAAAATTATATCCTGACATTTTGTCCCTAAGAAGTATTTAGGATTTGGACAAATAGACGCAGAAAACACACAATTTAAAATTCCCCTTTCACAACATTCCAGTGATTTTAAATATATCTAATTGTAGTTGTGACAGTCTGATATCCTTTCATCAATACAGATATAAAAATACAGCCTTTAAATACGGAAGTGATGAGTGTAATATCTGGAAGGAAAAATATTTTTAAGTTATTACTCTGATATCTGATATAAATATGTTTAATAATATTACTATTTTTCCTGGTTTTATACTATTTGTGAAACTGTTCCCCCTCAAAAGAAAACAAAACAAAACAAAAAACCAAAAAAAAAACCAACCAACCAAACAAGCAAACACAAACAAACTACAAAAAAAACCCCACAAAACAAACCAACCCACAAGACAAACAAACAAGCAAAAACTTAAGAGAAAAAGAATGTTAGATCTTTTTTGAAAGCCAGAATACGCTGCTTTTGCATTGTGTGGCTTGCCTGAATCTTAGCAGAATATCAATGCAAAGAAGATGCTGCTGCTGCTGCTGTTATCATTATCTGCTGGTAGTATACTGCATTGATGTCTGCAGGGCAGCAGCCACACTGTAGGGACCCTTGTTCTGAAAAGTTAACAAATTGAGCCTGTGCTGTTAAATTCATATGATTCAATTTAAATCAGTAGGGCTGTCCCCAGGAGTAAATTTACACACATGCATAAGTATTTGCTATATCTGACCTGTGTGAGGAAGAGATGAATGTAGAAAAGGCACAGGGAAGAAAAAGCATACACTTAGATTAGAGAATCTTTCCAACCATGCAATATTGGACATGCTGTTGTATTTCAGCTATTGTTAAGTAATTCTCAATATAGATGCAACTGTGTCGAATGAAGCATTGATACACGAGACAGATAGAATAGAAATATATGTAATATGATAGAGATACTTCCTGTCTAGCAACTTAATATATTTACAAGACCAAGCAGTATTTGTCATCTATGAATGTGATTTTTCAGTAGCTTTGATCAAAATTTTTTGGCAACAAAGGTATGTCTGAAATATGTGTGTCAGAAGAGAGTAGAGGTTATTTAATGATTGTTACTAAAAAAAAAGTTAGTCTATTTTTCATGATACCAGAAATTAGTCAAGTAGAGAGAAAGAAAATTCAAAAAAAAAAAAATAAAATATAAAAGTACCATCATAAGACTTAAGATTAAATTGGGTTAACTGAAGATCTTTGGGGTTATGAATTTAAAACCAAATAAACCTCGGTAAAACATAGGTTCTTTAGCCTGAAATTAAGAAGGGTTTAGTTTAGTGATAATGCTAGTTTTGTCCTATTTCCTCAGAAAAATAGGATCTTTTCTCCCCATCTTAGCTGGATGTCATTCTTCACGCAGGCCTGTAGGTAGCACCCTTGCATCACACAAAAAATCGCTGCCTTTTCTGAGGCGCAATCACTATGTAGGTCGGGAAGCCTTTACTTGCGCAGACCTCTAAATGTAGCTAGTACTATTTGCATAATTTCCAGACTTTGATGACAATCTGTGATCTTAAAACAGTAGCCTAAAGATTATGCATTAAGTTGTTTGGCCTTGTGACTCACTCCTCTCATAAGACTTAGCCTTTTTTTATTGTGGGATGGTTGAAGGACGGCACAGCAGATCACTTTCATGAGGAAATGTGGAGGTACAACGTTCTCTCAGAATTATTTATTTTAGAATCATAGAATAGTTAGGGTTGGAAAGGACCTTAAGATCATCTAGTTCCAACCCCCCTGCCATGGGCAGGGACACCATAACACCATTTTAATATACTGTCGTTCAGGTATGAATACATGAGCAGAGTTAAACATTTCTGTCTCACATTTTCATCTCTGTTCTGCAAAATACATGACACTTGTGGTCTCTGTAGCTGCTGGTTAAGGTAAACTCTACAGTTGTGAACAAACTCTTTTCATCCTCCCCTCCATGAGTTTGATCTGTACTCACTTGATTCAGCAACTGTCCCTTGAGTTGCTGCCTACTGACTTGGTGGTGACCAAGTTTCACCAAAACCACTGGATCAGCATCAGGCCACCCAGAAAGCATCAACCCTGCTGTTAGTACTCGGAATGTAACCCACTGCCAGTGCTTCTATTACTTTCTTTTTTAACTAGTAAAATATGCAACAGAAAAGAATGCAATATAGGCATTATTTTTTAAATCCAGTACTGTTCAGACAGAAAATTGTTTTGCAAATCTTTAGAGTTTAACTTCGAAAGATAATTTACAGAATTATCCCCTCCACCCCCTATCCCTGGCAAATGCTTTCATTTCCAGAAACCATCAACATTTCATCTCTTAAAATGACAGTTTATTTTCCTTTGAGTTGTGCTTTGGTCACTTACATGCAGAATGTCTCTAGGTTTATTTTTTTCCTAAGAGGGCATAACAAAGGTCTGGTTATCACCCTTACCCGTGATTTCAGTATGCTGAATAAAACTTTGTATTTTACTAAGATTGAATTTAATTTTACTGAGAGTCAGTATAAGCAGGATTTAACAACAGCAAAAATCATGCAAAGCTATTGTTACTGGGCAAGTTAATTTCGTCTGTGTGCTGGACTGGGATATTTGAGAAGGGAACATTGATTGTCTGAGGGAGCATCCCATGAACAAACTGGTTTTTAATTGTATTGTCTGAATAGTGGGCTGTGTATTAGAAGCAGTAAAGTACGATGCAGGGGGGAGGGAACTAACCTTTGACTCACTGTAGCAGCAGAAAAAGATCAGGACTATCAGCATGGGAGTTTCCAGCCTTTCCCTTTCTTGCTAGAATAGAAGGCATTTTTGTCATGGAGCAGAGAGGCACAGATTGAGTTCCCACACACACCAAGACACTCTTTGTCTGGGTTTTGTGTTTTCTTTTTTCTCTTGGATTATTTTGGGGATTTTTTTTATTTTTTTTTTTTTTAAATGAAAACCTCCTAAGCCTTGCAATTGTTACAGGAACCCAAGCATTAAATAACAACTGAGAAAAGAGTATTTTTTTACTGGTTGTTTTGCCTGGGCAAGGTTTCCACATGGTTAACAAGGAAAGCTGACTTATATTTGAAGGCCCTGCTTCAATTTGTCATGTCAGGGGCCAAGTTAGAAAGGCATCTGCTGTTCATAGCCACTATCGTAACTTGATAGACAAGGGATTCGTTTTCTAGCACAAGGGTTTTGAGGGAAACAGGATGCCCAGGAGGACAAACTTTTATCAAACCAAGGAATATATTTGTATAGAAAGGAGAAGAGGAAAAAAAAAATGTAAAAGAAGGAGGCTTTTCTATCTATACATTTGAAAAAAACCCCAAACCTATTTCAGTAACATTTTCTAAATCTCCTGTTACATCCTCACAGCAGTGCACATGTTCATGTCAAGGTATTTTATATTCAGGTCATACACGGGTTTATGTAGACATACATACAATTTGTGAAGCATGATAAAACAAACCATGTACAGGCAGGGCTGGTAGGGTTTTCTTCTGTATATTGCATTCTCTGCAGTTCTGTTGTGTGTGGAAAAACTAATGCTACACAAAACATGACAGAGAACCATTTAGCTGCTTGTCTGGGGGATATAAGTTATCTTTTTAAACTTTTCATAGTTAGGTAACAGTAGGTAGAAATCTGCTGAGATCCGTGGCAGAAATATTACAGAGAAATACACTTATATGGTTCTGTGGTAGATTCCTCTAAACATAAAAGAAAGTCTCAAGTGAGAATACAAAACAGTACCTCATGATAAACATATCCTAAAGCTGCTATAGAGCACTTTTGA
This sequence comes from Agapornis roseicollis, assembly GCA_002631895.1. NCBI lineage: Eukaryota > Metazoa > Chordata > Aves > Psittaciformes > Psittacidae > Agapornis > Agapornis roseicollis. Next base: position 53,780 of record NDXB01020509.1, read on the forward strand.
TTTTTTCCTACCTATTTTCTCTTTCTGCCTTGTTTTTTGGGGGTTGGTTTTTTGTTTTTTGGTTCTTGGTTGTTTTTTTTTTTTTTTTTTTTTTAGTTTCCCTAGTCTTTTCAGGATAAAATATGAAAACATGATTCTGGCAAAGGCAGATTAGTCCAGCCACTAGGGAAGTAAAACCAAGTGATTGCTTTGGCTCTGAGAAAATTTAATCTTCTCCCATCGATTCCTTTCCTCTTTTTTCTCGCATTAGGCAAAAGCTTCANCATCAATTACTCAGCATATAAATACTATGTATACCTCATTGTGCATGGGGTATTACAGTGATGTGAAACTTGAATTTCAGGGATAATCATGAACAATGTCATAAGAAAAAGAGGCATTTTTAATGTTTGAAGTAATTTAAAATTTACCTGGTAATCTATTTTAGGATGTTCTGTCCTGTGATGACATTCAGGCAATTAGATCAAACTCTTTAGTAAAGGGCAGATTTGGTCCATGTGAATGTGTTTACCTGAAATACTCCTCTCCTGGGGAAGAATGTCTTCTATTATCAGGCAGGTCCACTGAGCAAAGAACCAGCAATTTGTCACTGTCAAGACACAAGATCAAATTTTCAAAGGAAAAAACTGGAATGCAATCACAAGCTTTCACGAAGCAGACATGGAGTATTGTGGCCTTACTTTTAATGTATTTTTCATTTTGAAATCTGACATGGATAAACATTATCGAAGTACTGGGTTAGGCAATTACTGATATTACTTTGTTGTAAGATGTGGAAAAACCTATGGACAGATTCTGTTCTCATTAGGCTACTTTCACATCAAGATTTTTATCAGTATTGGATTCTCCACATGATTGCACTTTTTTTATCAAGTTTCAAGTATTTTGTTGCTGAGGTCAGTTTGCTGGGGTAGGCTGCCAGTGACATCATTCTCTCAGGAGAGGAAGGATGACGTTTTTTAGCAATGGCACTTTCATTCAGTCCAAGTCAGTATAGACAGGAGCCAGAGGTCACTGGTTTCTGGATTCCTGACACCAGAATGGCTGTGGCTGGCTCTGTATCACCACATCCATTATCTGTCATTGTCCTGGCCAGGAAAGGGGTTTTCTTCACTGGGATTCCATTGCCTGAAGTTGTAGTGTAGCTAAATAAAGGTCCAAGAAAAGAGAATATAAGAGGCTTACAGCCAGTTCTTTGTGATCTGAGATCTTTTATCTTAGAATGGTAGTCTTTTAAAGTGGGATGTAAGCGCTGCTCTGGTTTTGGCTTTCTGCACTCTGAAATAGCTGAATCCTTTCAGGTTACTTATGCTTTGATAAAAGTAAGGTCATCAGATTTTTTTTCACCCACCTGTATTGAGAAGTCTGTTAACTAAAAGCCCCTACTACAAAATATTCAGCTATTTAAAAAACAACAAGCAAGGTTGTTTGGATATCTCATAGTTCTTAAAAGTTACTACAAGTTGATCCATGAACGACCTTTCATACATTTCTATCCAATTTCTCCTTGATCCATGGTGTTTGTGGAGAAGCTAGCAAGATGGTAGCATCAAGGAGTGCCAAGGTGCAATCCCACCGAAGTAATCTTAAAGATATCTTTTTTCTTTTTTTTCTGAGTGTATTCTTCATGATTGAATCAACAAACCTAGTGTTATAAATTATATAATTTAAAATCAGATGCAGTGTAATATCTATCTGTTTTCTACTTAAATTTTAAGTAGCAATAATTTTTACCTCAGCCGCCTGTGTTGGTAAAAGCCACACTCTGTATTAACACAAGTTTATCTTTAAAGTGAAAAAAATAATCTTGATTGTAAATTGGAGCAGAGTGTGTTAATAGTTGACTTTGTCAAAAGCAGCATTAAGTCAAGAAGGGTATTGTAATTTTTGAATATTTATTATAAAATAAGTAGTAGCAGCTTTGCATTTTGTTATTCAATAGAAAGATAAGCCATCAAGTGAATTGGAGCCTATTTATTTCACAGCTACTTTAATTTCACCTTTTTTCCCCTTCTGTGAATGCTTAAAGCCCCCTTTTCTTTCCAAGTCTATTTAAGACCAAGACCTAAATCAGTCCTAAGTGGCAGCCAATTCTCAAAGTGTTGTGTGTGGCTGAGTGTTAATTGGCTGAAATAGATTATCCCCTGGTGTGTGGCATAGTGTCTGTGGTAACTTTTAGTGTGCGTAGTTTACAGTGGTTATCATGTTTATTTTCATGTATGGAGGCAAATTCTCAGTATGTCTACAAATTATCTCCTTGAGGGTGTTTTTTTCCTGAGCTAATCCTGACAGACTCTCCCTGCCAGTATGCCCATCATCAAGAACAGGAGAACACTACACATGCAGGAACCTCTGTGCTTGGGGCTGTATGCAAATTTAATGCCCGTCTCGTTTCTGTTTCTCTTACATGGATGACAGACATTTTAACGGTAACTTTCACATTTCCTCATGGAAATTCCATCATATTACTATATGTATATGAGTGCATACATGCATTTACTTTGTGTACATGTTTGAGAATGATATCAGGAACACCTAAACTTGTAAATATGTTTTATGCCCTATTTGTGTATTTACATGTAAATAAAATGTATGTAAAAAAGCTTGTGTCAAGAATGCAGTCATCAAGCAGGTCTTTATCAGTGATGCAGCTAGGTTCTAGGGAGACTTATCAGATACTAAAAAATAGATAGGGTGGAAAGCATAATAAACAAGAAATTGACACAGAAAATAATTCTACATCATTTGTGACTTTTGTGCCTTCATATAGTAGTGAGAAGCAAGACCATAGGAAAAAAGCTTTTGTTTTCTGATATTTGAAGCAGGTACAGTCAGAGCAAATGATATTCCAGCAATTGCAAATAGAGCTTTCTCCAGATACGTCACAATCTTTGTGACTGAAATGAATTCTCCCTGGTGATAGAGGTTTGGGAAATGCTGGGGTTAGCTGAAAAGCTTCTAACTTTTTCTCCACCCTGCTCTTTAAAGGCAGTAACTGCAATGTGGGCACTTTGACACCAGCATTTGTACATAAGTGCCAAAATACAAAGTGATTTGACTGGCAGGAGTGTAGTACAGAATACCCATGGTCATTTTCCCCTTTCTCTGTGTGTGCTTCTGTGTGCACATCCATGCTGCCTCCTGACAGGAATTACAAGAGGAAGGGGTCACAACTTTGCCCCAGCTGGAGATGAGACATGTACCTGTTCCTCATTATCTATGAAACCACAAATTGGTTGTGCTGGCTTGTATGTTTAAATTTAGGTAGCACAAAAGCGACTCTTCAAAAGAACTTTGAAACAGAGATTCCAGAAATATGGAGAGAGGTTTTAAGGAGTTTTCAAGTCTGTGAATTAATACAGACTTATTAAGGTCTGAAATAATATACAATATAATAATATTTACAGGCTGTAAATATTACTTTTCTGTTTCATAAGATTTTATTTCCTCTGGAATTCTTGGTCTACCTTTATGCCAAAGTTGTGTTTCAATGAAACTTTTCTTCTCATTAGTCCTCATTCATGTTGCATTTTGGCTTAAAAAAGCCATCATTATTGGCATACTATTTTTTACGTCAGTGTACTGCTGGTTTTTTTTTTTTCCTATTTGAGGCTGGAATGACAATTTCATGGTGGTGGTGTGCAAAAGAAAAGCAACAAAAAACACCCACCTGCTAAAGCATTCAAAGATTACCATCAGAGCTCAAGAAGTTCTATAAAACTGATAGGAATATATTCAAGTATAAAAATAAACTGTAGAAGTAATTCAATTGTCTTACTTTTTATTCTTATGTGTAGATATAGTTGCAAAATATATATATACATAAACCTGATTTTCTCTACGTTTTTGACACTGCCTGCTCTTATTAAGTCATATAAAAGAAAATAAAAGAAAATACCTTATAATTGAGGTTCATTCATAACTCATCAATTTTAATGAATACTATGTAGTAGTACTGAATAGTATGTAATAAAGTGACAGGAATGAAAGAAGTGATCATAGAATCATAGAATAGTTAGGCTTGGAAAGGACCTGAAGATCATCTAGTTCCAACCCCCCTGCCTTAAGCAGGGACACCTCACACTAGACCATGTCACCCAAAGCTTCATCCAACCTGGCCTTGAACACTGTCAGGGATGGAGCACTCACAACCTCCCTGGGCAACCCATTCCAGTGCCTCACCAGCCTAATAGGAAACAATTTCTTCCTTATATCCAATCTAAACCTTTACTGTTTAAGTTTGAACCCGTTACCCCTTGTCCTGTCACTACAGTCCCGAATGAAGAGGCCCTACCCNCCATTCCAGTACCAGCCTAATAGGAAACAATTTCTTCCTTATATCCAATCTAAACCTTTACTGTTTAAGTTTGAACCCGTTACCCCTTGTCCTGTCACTACAGTCCCGAATGAAGAGGCCCTACCCAGCATCCCTATAGGCCCCCTTCAGGTACTGGAAGGCTGCTAGGACGTCTCCACGCAGCCTTCTCTTCTCCAGGCTACACAGCCCCAAC
>NDXB01020510.1:0-30056 GCA_002631895.1 Agapornis roseicollis
TGCCCTTCTTATAGACTGGTGTGACATTCACCATCCTCCAATCCTCAGGCACCTCTCCTGTTTACCACCACTTACCAAAGATGATGGAGAGCGGCCTAGCAATGACCTCTGCCAGCTCCCTCAGCACCCGTGGGTGTATTCCATCCAGACCCATCGATTTATAGATGTCCAGATTGCTTAACTGATCCCTAACCCAATCCTCATCTACCAAAGCAAACTCCTCCTTTATCCTGACATCTTCTGGGGCTCTAGGAATCTGGGGCCCCTGGGGAGAGTCCGCAGGAGTAAAGACAGAGACAAAGAAGGCATTCAGCACCTCCGCCTTCTTCATATCCTCTGTCTCCAGGGCACCCACCTCGTTCAGCAGTGGGCCTGTATTACCTCTTGTGTTACTTTTACCCACTATGTATTTGAAGAAGCCTTTTCTATTATCCTTAACCTGACTCACAGGATTAAGTTCCAAGGAGGCCTTAGCTGTCCTAATTGCCTCCCTACATCCTCTAACAACTGTCCTATATTCCTCCCAAGTGACCAGCCCCTCCTTCCATAGTACATAGATTCTCTTTTTCCACCTGAGTTTGCCCAGCAGTTCCTTGTTCAACCATGCCTGTCTCCTGGCTCCCTTACTTGATTTCCTACCCATTGGGATGCTCTGATCCTGAGCTTGGAAGGAGCAGTCCTTGAATGCTGACCAACTATCTTGAGCCCCTTTACCCCCTAGTACCCTTTCCCATGAGACTTCCCTTAGCAATTGATTGAAGAGGCCAAAGTTGGCCCTTCAGAAATCCAGAAATGAGGCCTTGCTAGGTATTCTATTCCTCCCACACAGGATCCTAAACTCCACCATCTCATGGTCACTGCAGCCAAGGCTGCCATTGACCATCACCGCTTCAACCAGACCCTCCTTGATGGTGAGCACTAGATCCAGCAGCGCTTCTCTCCTAGTTGGTTTGTCCACCATTTGCATTAAGAAGTTATCATCAATGCACTGGAGGAATCTCCTAGACTGTGAATGATTGGCCATGTAAGTCTTCCAGCAAATATCGGGGTAGTTAAAATCCCCCATGAGGACGAAGGCATGCAGTCGTGAGGCTGCTTTCAGTTGCCCATAGAAAGCCTCATCAACTCCTTCGTCCTGATCAGGAGGTCTATAATAGACCCCCACAACCATATCACACGTACCAGCCTGCCCTTTAATTCGTACCCAGACTTTCCACTTGCTCCTCATCTGCTCCTGGACAGAACTCAACATATTCTAGTCGCTCTCTCACATAAAAAGCAACTCCACCACCTCACTTTGCTGACCTGTCTTTCCTAAAAACGACATAGCCATCCATGACCACATTCCAGTCATGTGAGCTGTCCCACTATGTCTCTGTAATTGCCAGCAGATCATAACCTTTAGACTACACACAGACTTCTAACTCCTCCTGTTTATTCCCCATGCTGTGTGCATTGGTGTACAGGCATTTCAGGGAGTGAGCAGAGCGCGCTAGTGGCACCCTTGGGAGGCAGGAGGCCTTATGGTCTACATTAATACTAGGACAATGCTGTTCTACTTCAAACCCAGCTAATAAATATGTCTTGTGTGGGCCTGCCACAAACTGTGTTCACTGTGAGAGAGAGGGTGCTAAGGAGTTATCCAGGGGCTGAAGGTACCAGTTTTAGTTCCCAGCTCTTGTGGAGCAATGGTCAAATCACTTCTAGATGAGCATCAGCTGTGAGATGTGCATAAGGGCAGCCATCTTGAGGGCTGGCACACCCAGAAACTCCATCCTTACTGACTCTGGGGAAGCAGGAATTACTGGTAAGCTTTTGCTATTCTACTTCCATGCAGTTAGATGTTGCCATTCAGATTACACTCTGTTTGAAACAAATGGCTTCCTGATCAATTATTTTCTCCTTTGAAGAGAAATTACTGTCAAAATTGAAAATGTGCTTGATTTGCTAAGTGCAAAGGGAGAAGGCAGCAAAATCTAAGAATTCAAGATTTGAATCTAAAAGAGAAAAGGAGCAGCCGTTTTATTTCCCAGACAGCATTTTGTTCTAAGGAAATTTATGTAAAGCCCATAAAATGAAAGAACAACCCAAATTACTATAGAGGCAATCAGAGTCCATCATCAACATGTGTTAAAAATGTAGTGACTCAACTGGTCTGTGCTCCTGATGTCTTGTCTTCCTGAAAACAGAATCAGGGACAGAAGTCACCTGCATATAGCAGTTATAACTGGATTCCATCTATTGGATAGAAGTTTTCTAGACAAGTTGATAAGATTTTCTGGTGGAAAATCAGGTATTTGCAGGCACAGATTGCAGTGCCAAAGAAAATGAGACTCCTGTGGGGCCATACCATGCAGAGAGGGAAGATGCTGAAGAGACCAAGATGGCTCCACAGCCCTCTCTGAGCACACTGCTGTTTTTACACCACAGACTGACATTTGCCTTTTTCCCTAATGACTGGGAATTGGTAACTAATATTGTAGCTCACTTGCTATCCACTGTAAACCCAGCCCCTTTCTGAGGAGCTTTGGGATAGCTCATTTTCTCCCCAATCTGTACTTCTGTGGCTTGTACTGCTTTGCACAATATTGCCCACTTCTCATTCTTCAGTTTAAGTGTTTTTACCAGTCTGTTTTCCAGTTGTCGTGATTCTTTTGAATCCTCAGTCTGGCTGACCAAGCTACTTACAGGCTGCCCCTGGTCAGTCTCAGCTGTGCCTGTGAAACATGTGCTGTTTTCCCTCACGCCAGCCGTTAAGGAAATGTCAAATAGTATCAGACTGAGAGAAATGCAGCAGCACACTCAGCATGCTCCCTGGGTCATGGATAACTGCTCTCTTAGTGTGATGTTCTGGCTTCCTCCCTCTTCTTTGTTTCATCCTGACCATGTTTCCCTAGCTTGCTTAGAAATGTCACACAAAAAGCCTCAGAAGCATTAGTAAAGTCAAAATAAATGACATTTACTGTCCTCTGTTTTCCGAAAGCCCGTTTGCCAGTCACAGGAGAAAATTTGGTTTTTGTAAAACCTGCCTGCCAATTATTTTCCTTTTTCTACCATCTTTTCTTCCAAGAATAAATCCCCTTGGAGTTCTGCTATAATAAATAATTACTAAGTTAATGCAATAGTTATCTGCAATGCCTGGCATGGTGCCCTGGGGGCATGTAGTACTAGACTCACCACAGTGAGTTCTGATATCTGGTATAAAACCTTGTCACCAAGAAGTCAGAGTTGAAAGGGACCTGAAAGACCATCTAGTCCCAACTGCCCTGCCACAGGCAAGGATACCTACCACTGGACTAGGTTGCTCAAAGCCATATGTAGAATGGTGAGTACTGGGACCCCTCAGAGCTCCCACACACCAGAGGTCAGAGTGCTCTGTATGCACAGCCTTGTCTTCATGATCAGTACCATGTCAAAAAAGCCTTTAGGCCATCTTCTTTCTGGTTATCTTAAGATTTATAAGCAATAAAACAAGTCAGAACTTTAACCAGCAACTGGCAGGTCGGGGTTTATTCAGAGTGTGTATTTTATGTGTCGAGGATTGCACTTGGGCAGTGCAGGTGGCCTAGTTAAGGGGCTCTCCTCTTTCAGAACCACTTCCCACCGAAGCAAATGCTTATCTTCTGAGGAATAAATAGTTTGAGGGCCTTTTTTTAAACAGCATGGCAATTTATAAATATTGGTGCCCATACAAAATTTTGCAGAACTTCAGTCCTCATCACTGTTGAATTTTGCCATCCTGCACAGTGCCATAGCAGATGACAAATTGTCCTCTAACAGTGGCTAATGACAGGGACCCAGCTTCTTCACAGCATTTGCTGCAGTTGCTAAGAGCAGCCCAAGGATTACTGTAGTTATGGTAAATGTTTCCTTGAATATAATTTCCCAAATGCTTTTAGCTTTATTGTGGCAGTTTGTCTCTAATTGCAGAAATAACAAAATGCCTTGAGCATATTTATTCACTGGAGTTTTATTTTAGTTACTCATTATAAAAGTGTTAATAACAGCCTGAAGGGAAGCAACAGAATTGCATTTGAGCAACAGAGAGCTAAAGACAAGTTGGTTTAAAATTTTGCTTAATGGACCATTATGTCCACGGAAGACTTAAGGGCCGTTTTCATTTCCTGTTCTGCCATGTGATGGTTCAAAACCAGAAATTAAAGGCCACTGAGTTATCCAATAGTATGAGTTCTGGATTAAATAACCTGGTAAAAATCTGTCTTTTGGTTAAATTGACTTCATTGCCAATGAAAGATGAATGCTTCTATTTGCTCTTGAAGGCAAGCCTTGATTTTTTAGCACATTTTGGACCTCTTCCTCACTGAAACTAAAGGTTGATTTTAGCTCTATAGAAGGTGTTCAGAGATGGAAGAAAGAGAAAGGTCTGGTGTTGATACCATGGCCAGGAAAAACTGATGTTGAAAACTGCTGGTTTCTACTAGAAACAATTATTTGACCTGGTGAGCCCACATAAGCCTGACTGCATTGTGCATGTTACTGGGTGTCTTTGGTTGTATGGTTGTTGGTTCCTAAATAAGGAAGCAGTGATTTCTTACAGCAATGAGCAGTAGCTCTTCCCTTACAGCTCTGGAGATCCCAGCAGCACAATTGGAAAGGACCACTCCTTCCTGCAAAACAGCAGAGGGCCATGCTTCCAAAAGTTGTTTTGGGTGACTTGTTAGTTTGCAATGTAGGGACAGCTCACCCTGCCTGAAGAGCACTACTGCAGTGGGGTAATCACCTGCAAACCAGGAGCAGGATAATGCCTTTTTCGAACAAACACTTTGTGGTGTGCAGCAAGGCCCTGCACTCCTTGGACATGGAGGTTGTAGGTGCAAGGAGGAGCAGCCTGCAGCCCCAATCTCTCTGTTGAATATCAGTACCTCTCGAAAGCCTTGTGCGTCTGCCCACACCTTGGCCTTAGTGTCTCTGAAAGGTGAGTTAAATATATTTCATAGAGACAGAGAATGGTTTTAGTGGAAGGGAAATTAAGCCCATCTAGTTCCACCCCTCCTGCCACAGGCAGGGACACCTTCCACAAGACCAGGTTGCTCCAAGCCCCATCCAACGTGGCCTTGAACACTGCAAGGGATGGGCAGCCACAGCTTCTCTGAGCAGCTTGTGCCAGTGCCTCACCACCATCAGGGTAAATGGTGAGGTCTATTTTCATCTTACCTTCAAATGTAAAACTAGGAAAGAGTTATTGTGAGGAAGTGGAGGAAGGAAGAAAGAACTTTGTATATAGATTACTTTGCAGCATATGCTCCTCTTTAGCTAGTAGCTGGTACTCAAACTAGGAGAGCCATCGTTGCTGCAGGATTAGTTTGTGAGGGACTCTCCCTTGCTCATCAAGATGGTCTTGTTTTAGTACCCTTGTTCCTTGTTCAGCCAGCATAGGGGCGAAACGTAGGATTATTCCAGTAGGCACACTACTTCACATGTTCTTATGCAGAAAAATAATGAACCTTTGGAGCAATTTGTCCTCAATTACCTTTCCATACACAAAGGAGGGCTGGATGCCAAGCAGAGAGTTGCTATTTCTGCTTTTCTGTTTCAAGATAGAGACAATGAGATAGACAGAGTGGTCACTTTTTGGGGGATGAATTTCCCAAAAGAGATGCCTTATCAGTTAGTCCTTCATGTCATGTTAGTGAAAAGTTAGTTTTTAGCAAGCTGGCTCTGATATGAAGTTATGCAATCCATCCTGCAGTGCTCTGCCCCTTGAGCTGCAATGAAGAGGCTTTGACATGAGGGGGAGCTGCCCAAAAATCTTCCTCTGGGATCCTTAAATTATATCCAGACATCTTAGGGTACATCCTGCACACCCTAGTACTCATCTGAACCTGATGTGCTTAGGATACTGTCATACTCCTTCTTTCCTTCTTTTGGCAGAATGATGCTGTGTTCTGATTTAAAGCCAAGCGTTGTTTGCTTTGTGAATTTATGATTATTAAAGCATGACTGTGCATCTTCCTGCAAGACTTCTGAGATTATTTATGCCTTTAGAATTATTCAGAGGGAAATTTCAAAGTCACTAAAACAAATATGTAATTTATTTGTGGTAGTACAGATAGTCTGAAGTTTTTAATTCTCCTGCAGATTAGGAGACTCATTTATCAGGTGAGACAGGAAATGTGATGCCATACTGGATTAAATATCTTCAATGCACCATCCCAAAATGACACTGTTTTAAGGCATGTGTTTTGTTCTCTCGGTAGAGGCACCATTTCACTTTTTTTCCAAACAATATATTAATTATCTTTTAATCTGTAATCTCAAATTCATGTCTGAATAAACACAGGATCCTTCAGGAACCAGTACCTGTAGATGTTATCCTCAGAACAGCCTCACTTCATAAAACAGTAATTTTGATGTAGATCAATTTATGTGCTTATTGCAGGAAGAGACTATAGGGTGCTCTCAGGCAGGCTTTCTAAGGCTTCTGCATGCAGCAAGGCAGCTTTGGCTGCCTTGTTCACATCGTCCTGAAGCATTTGAAATAGAATGTTTTTTCCATGGAGTGAAGTTACTTTGCAAAATGGACAGATGAATAAAGATTCTAATTTGAAACTGTCTAAAGTTAAAAGTGCCTTTCTGAAGTGTATTGGTTTTCCAACTGTGAGGGTAATAAACCTTTTTCTGCAGTTTAATACTTGTTTTCATTCTTTCTGCTAAATAATAATTCACCCCAGGACATATATGGAGAGGTGATGGGAATAAGTGAACTCTGAGGCTGTTGCTCAAGCCACCCTATGTTTACAGTTAGGACAATTCATTTGCACTTGGTGTCTCTTGCCATGTTGTTATTCAGAAACATTCTCTAGAATTTCCCTACTCTCCCTCCATTCCCAAACTAAAATGCAACAGTGGCTTTATTTTTATTTGAGCTTTCACATTCCTAGAAAGGATGAACTAGTGCATACACAAGAAAAGTTTCCCTGTCCCACAGACTTGAATGGACCTTACATCCACCATGGAATCTGTTATGGATGGCTGCACTCAAAGAGTTGTGGTCAATGGCTCAATGTCCAGCTGGAGACCAGTAATGAGTGGTGTCCCTCAGGGATCGGTGTCGGGACCGGTCTTGTTCAACATCTTTGTCACTGGCATGGACAGTGGGATTGAGTGCGCCCTCAGCAAGTTTGCTGATGACACCAAGCTGTGTGGTTGGGTGGATACGCTGGAGGGAAGGAATGCCATCCAGAGGGACCTTGACACGCTTGTGAGGTGGGCTGATGCCAACCTCATGAAGCTTAACCATGCCAAGTGCAAGGTCCTACAGCTGGGGTGGAGCAATCCCAGGCACAGCTCCAGGTTGGGCAAAGAGGAGATTCAGAGAAGTCCTGTGTAGAAGGACTTGGGGGTGGTGGTCGATGAGAACATGAACATGAGCCAACTGCAGTGTGAGCTTGCAGCCCAGAAAGCCGACCGTATCTTGGGCTGCATCAAAAGGAGCGTGACCAGGAGGTCGAAGGAAGTGATCCTGCCCCTCTACTCTGCACTCGTGAGACCTCACTTGGAGAATTGTGTGCAGTTCTGGTGTCCTCAACAGAAAAAGGACATGGAGCTGTTGGAACAAGTGCAGAGGAAGGCCACGAGGATGATCAGGGGACTGGAGCATCTCCTGTATGAAGACAGGCTGAGAAAGCTGGGGCTGTTGAGCCTGGAGAAGAGAAGGCTGCGTGGAGACCTCATAGCAGCCTTCCAGTATCTGAAGGGGGCCTATAGGAATGCTGGGGAGGGACTCTTCATTAGGGACTGTAGTGACAGGACAAGGGGTAGTGGGTTAAAACTTAAACAGGGGAGGTTTAGATTGGACATAAGGAAGAAATTCTTTCCTGTTAGGGTGGTGAGGCACTGGAATGAGTTGCCCAGAGAAGTTGTGAATGCTCCATCCCTGGCGGTATTCGAGGTCAGGTTGGACAAAACCATGGGTGGCATGGTTTAGTGTGAGGTGTCCCTGCCCATGGCAGGGGGGTTAGAACTGGATGATCTTAAAGTCCTTTCCAACCCTAACTATTCTGTGACTCCATGATTCTATGCCTGGAAGCCTTGGTTGTAGGGAAAGGGCTGGACTAACAGTAAGTCCACTGATTAAACAATTCCCTTCGGGAAACTTCCTACAGTACGTGCTCTATCAAGAAGAGTAGCTGTTTGCGCATCAGAGTCAACATCAGCATGAGTCTCTGGCTTTTTATTTTTTAGCTATGGTCTTCTTTGAGATTAGAATGTGCAAATTCTGTGTGTGAAACTCAATTTTCTGTTGTTTTGGTTTGGGTAGGAAGCCACATTTAGTATGTTTCTCCTCCAAGGAGACCCAACAAAGTGAAGTTTGGCCATTTGTATGTCTGGCTTCAAGGAGGATATGGCCAATACGAAGTTGTAAATAAGCTCTCAGGTCCTGGAAACATTTCTTCTTGTATCATTGACCAGCTTCTGCTTCAGGGAATGAAGTGCCCAGCAGAGAAATGCAGAATCTAGTGACATCAGTGCACTATCTTTCCTTTAATTTTCCATCAACCTTCATGGAAAATGGTGTAGTGCAAAATTTTTAGAAGACTAAATTTGGTTTATTGCTGCTATGTCAGAATCCACAAGCAACAATGAGCAGTGTTCTCTTGTGTGACTTTGTTAATGTCAGTGTTCCCCCACAACAAGTTAGTGTGGATCTCTATGCTCACAGGCTGCAGAAGAATTTGCTTCTTTGCTAACCCATTAATGAACTGACCTTTACTGCTGAGAAGGGTTGGAAGAAGCTCTGCTTCTGGGAATACGATCTACTCAAACAAGTCTCCTCTGTCCCCTCCAAGTCTTGATGCTTTAGCTGTAAGATTAAAAAACCCAGGTATTATGTGCCCTTTAAAAGTAGTCTTGAAGTGGTTCTGGATGTGGGTTAGTCTTAGCAAAAGTCTATGGGCCTTTTAGGGCTGACATTGTTGCTATTAATTTCATAAGAGACTTGGTGGCATCCTCCTCTTCTTATAGGGTCAAACTGGGATAACATTCCATCACCACTGATAAATCACTGTGAGTTAGGGTGGCGAATACTCTTGAAACATAATTACCTGGTTACGTGGAGAAGCAAGGTTTTATTTTTTAAGGCAGGGGAAAAGACAGCAGCACAGAAGATTAAGTGCCTGCCAATTTTTGTCTTTAAAGTGGTCATTTTTTACTTCAGATGAAGCAAAACTGGGCCTGAGTGACAGTTCTCTAATGCAATTAATTATTATGTTTTACTGCAAGCAGTAATCAAGAGTATCCGAACTGAAATGAAATTTATAACTCAATTGATTTGTGAGAAAACCCAACCTGCCTATGAGTGCAGAGGTTGTGCTAAGCCCAGGCTGTGTCTGCCTGAGCAGTAGGCACCTGGTGAAGGTGGGGAGTAGCTGTGGGGCTCCAGTGATTCCTCCCCTGCCAGTGCAGAGGAAGATGCTGGGATGACCCTGCACAGGACAAGCTGGTCTCTTGCCATTGGTGATTCCATAAGCCCAAACAGCAAAATTCAGATGAAAAGAACTCAGCCAGCATCTGAGGGAATGCACTTACCCTGGAGCCAGGTTGACCTCTGCACAGGCAGTGCAAAGGTGCCTGTACAGGGTGTGTGTATGTAATGACTTCCAAATGTCTTGAGCTTCACCTTGGATCACCCCACTGTTGACCTACCTCAGAGCTGCCTGGAACCAAGCTTCCTAGCAGCGCTTGGCCACACTTGGTGTGGGGAATACTTTTAAGTTCACTGTATATGTGTCCTGGTTTCTTCCCACTTTTACGTCTTGAAGAATAAATCCCATGTACTGGGGTTACCATGCAGAGAGGAGAAAAGACAGTTCAGTGATGAGGAAACAGAAACCTCTGAAGCTGGCACAAGCCCTGCTCAAGCAAATCTAGTATCCTACTTTAATGTAAATGCCAGGTTGTCTAGAGTGAAACAAACTGCCAGCTTCAAACTCCTGCTTCACAGTCCTGGTATCTGCCTCTGGTCTCCTAAATGACACACTTCTTTTCTGAGGGGATTTTGTTGTTCCCTTTATTCATGCAGGATGCAATGATGAATACATTCTACCTCCCTTAGTGTCACTTACTCTAGTAAGTTCTCACTTAAGTTTTCACTATTTGTGAGAGCCAGGCTGCTGGCTGCACCACCAAGCTCTCCGTTAACTGCATCTCCCATTATTTCAATTGCCCTGCTTTTGTTCACTGCCTTTACAGCTGTGCCACTGGCATGCATGCGAAGGGAGAAAAGCTCTGCCAGTATAGTTTTGGTGCAGGTACAGTAGAGATAGGGCCCAGGTATCTGCTGCGCCTCCCACTGCAGTGCTTGTAGTAGAATACTCCATAGCTGCAGCACCGTAGGGCATATTCTCGCTATGCTGTGTGGGTATGAGACATGCTGGGCTGACAATTTATGAAATACGTGTTTTACAAATTTATTATTGGAATAGGCCTTTGATCCAAACCCCTCTCACTTTATCTTTTTTGTATCACTTTGACCGAACAGAGTAAGGACAGAAGAGACCGTAAGTTCATTATAAAATAATGAAGGCCCCTGCCAGTGTAAATTTTCATTCCAAGAGCGAGGTTCTCATGGGCCATTTGTCACCTCACATATCTGGAGTTTAAAAAATAAAATTCCTCCTTGTATAAAACATTTTCTGCTCCCTTGCTGCTCTTCTTAACTGCTTTTTCAGCAAGAGCTTGTGTTGCTGAGGGAATGTTGCCCGGATTGCAAAGCTAACAAAATGGAGCAAAACAATAATTTTTGCCAGCCTTTTATTCTTAATGTTCTTAGTTTCCATTTGTAATTACAGTGGTGCACAGTTTTCAGATGCATATGGGATTTTTCATTTGATAGTATTCAATTATAATGATCATGTTGTGTCTCATATAATAAAATGTTTTCCGTATGTTAGATATAATAAAAGCATAATATCCCTTGTGCTTTCCACAATGATCTCCATATTAATACAACTTTCAGATGGTATAAATGCTTTGTGTGCTTGGGCTCCATAGGCACAAACACAAACATTTAATACTATATCCACAAAAAGCGCTATTGATTGCAGCGGGACTATAGTTAAACACATGCACGTTTGTGGAAGGAGAAACCTCTTTATTAAGCAATTCTCTTCACTATAGGTTTTACAAGAGAAGCTGTTCTTGCTGCCTGTGCAGTGAGTTTCTCTCCTTCTCGGTAGGTGATGGCGTTCATATTTTTCCTGAAGCACTCCCATTAGATAGGTGGCAGAGGTGCTTCCACTCACAAGTAGCATAGAGGGCACTATGTGGATCCAAGCCTTGGTGAGAACATCCCCTCTAGCTTGACAGGGATGAAACCAGCTGACATTTGAAAACTGACAGCAGATTTTGAGAGTGATTCCTCTTCCCACGCTTTCAAATCAACGCACAGAAATTACTGGCTGACGATTACTTCCCTGTGAGGGTGGTGAGGCACTGGCACAGGTTGCCCAGAGAAACTGTGGCTGCCCCATCCCTGGCAGTGTTCAAGGCCAGATTGGATGGGACTTGGAGCAATCTGGTCTGGTGGAAAGTGTCCCTGCCCATGGCAAGGGGTTGGAACTGGATGAGCTTCCAACCCATGAGTTCTGTAACTCATTGTTATGTATTCACTATTCTGTGATTCTCTGATTATATAGCAGCTTTGCAGTTTAATGGAGGAGAGGGATAACAGAGTGAGGTTGTCGTTCTGATGATGGTCTCTGCAACTGTAGACAGTACTACATTTAGATTATGCTCCAAACAGAGGCAATAGAAAAGGAAAATTTAAAAAACCCCTTAAAATGTAAAAAAAACCCAACCCAACAAACTTAAATTCATTTTGATGCAAAACCAACAGAGCATTGTAAAATGCCTTTATTTCTGGTGCTTCCTAATGCCTTACACTATATGCCACTTTGTTCTACCAGCAAGTTTAGGTATCATACCATTACGTTCTCTGCAGCTTGCTGGGATTTTAGAGCTTTAAAGAATACCTTACTGCTTCCCATCTTTTTCTGGAGGGAAAGAAATTCAGACATGGTGCCATTCTGATTTTTATTAGCTGTGTTGCTCTAAATCAGGGTGATGACTGCCCTGTTTAATTGTTCCCTAGAACACGCACAGCTTATTTCTGTTCTTCTCTGTACACAGTTAATAGCCCGGTGCTGTAACATAAAGCACAACCAAAGGAATTTGGAAGGGATAATTTCCTTTATTCCTCTGTAAACCCCATGAGTCACAATCAAAACATACATCCTCCTGCTAGCATTGTGCTGCTTTTTTTTTTTTCCCCCTCCCTCCACTTGCATAATAACTAAATCCATTCCAATAGAAACTGCTGAGTTTATGGGGTTTTTTTTACCTGAAATTGGTGTTGGCAGGATTAGGAGCAGGAAGATTTGTTTCCCTAAATACCTTAGGGGCCTAAGAATCATAAAATCATAGAATAGTTAGGGTTGGAAAGGACCTTAAGATCATCTAGTTCCAATCTCCCTGCCATAGGCAGAGACACCTCACACTAAACCATATCACCCAAGGCTCTGTCCAACCTGGCCTTCAATGCTGCCAGGGATGGGGCACTCAGGGCCTCCCTAGGCAACCCATTCCAGAGCCTCACCACCCTAACAGGAAAGAATTTCTTCCTTATATCCAATCTAAACCTCTCCTGTTTAAGTTTGAACCCATTACCCCTTGTCCTGTCACTACAGTCCCTAGTGAAGAGTTGCTCCCCAGCAGCCCTATAGGCCCCCTTCAGATACTGGAAGGCTGCTAGGAGGTCTCCACTCAGCCTTCTCTTCTCCAGGCTGAACAGCCCCAGCTTTCTCAGCCTGTCTTCATATGGGAGATGCTCCAGTCCCCTGATCATCCTTGTGGCCTTCCTCTGGACTTGTTTCAACAGCTCCATGTCCTTTTTATGTTGAGGACACCAGAACTGCACACAATGCTCCAGGTGAGGTCTCAGTGTCATGGTAACATTAATAAGAAGGAAGGATACGCACTGAAGACATGAGGCTATATATACTGCTTAAGTAGTCTTTCTCAGTGTTGGTACTCTTAAACCTACTTTTCTGGATACTTTTTATCAATGATGGTGCGACATTGATTGCACATAGCAAGGAAATAAATAATAAAGCCACTAGTGGTGTATATGTTCAGAAGATCAATTTGGAGCAGAGGGGCAGGAGGCAGAGCTTGTTGATCCTAGGCTCTTGCAAAGTTACGATGGGCTCTAGTTCATCCTCTTTTATAAAACCCTGATAAAATGGAGTTTGGATGTTCAAAAACCCTGTTGTATTCCCAGATCCTCTGAGCTTGCAACAGCCCAGTTTTGGAGTCACTGCAACCGCAGATAGCTCTAGCTCCTCTGACTACCACTGCAGTACTCATACGGATGCCTCCAAATTAAACCAGCTGCTAGTATCTGGTAGAAAGGTGTTGGTGGAAGGTGAGATCAAGAAACTGCGGATCTTGTGCCTGGTCTACCTGTCAGCTGGGACTGGGGTCCACCTACTTCTGCCAGACTACTTTATACCCCTCCCAGCTAACAATTTGAATTAGCTTTTATTTCATCAGCCATAATGCACATGTCTCATTGTACCTTTAGAAGTTTCTAAACAGTCATTTTAAGATGTTAAATTGGCAAAGGAACAATAATCCCTCCTTGGGTTTTGATGTTTAACGTGCCCCGTTGTGGATCAATCTGGAGCACTGCATATGGCAATCCCCATGTTAGGTAATTGTGGTTATTATTGTAAGGGTCCCCCAGAGAATCTGAACAACTGAAGTGGGCAATTACCTTATTTTAAATTTAATTTAAAAATGATCCACACAGGGAGAAAAGTTTTACTGTGATCAAAGGATTCATGTGAATAAAAGCTACTGGCAGTTTGCTGTAAAAAGTGATTGATGTTTGCAGCCTGAGTTGCAGGGCTGAGTGTGCATCTGCTATTGACAGCACATGACATTAAGAAATGGATCAACAACTGTCAGATTTCTCCTGGAATTTTGCACACCTTCCCAGTGGTCAAGGCCTCGAACCTGTAACATAAAACAAAATTCTGGTCTTGGCTGAAAGAAATGCTTTAGCATGAAGGTGGGTGAGGAAGGATTAGTTCTTCCCCTGGGAAGAGACCAAGGTGCTCTGCAGTAATTCTTTGTATTTTTGGCTCGTGATTTTCTCGCCTGAGGAGTTTGCATCCTGCTGAAGTTCCCTGTAGCTGAGATGTGGATAATTCAGCTCCACCTTTCAGGCATCTTCTTTGACCCAAAAGACTCTCTAGAAGTGGCCCTTCATGCACTGGTGTATGGATGAGTTGTATGACCAGGAGCTGTAACTATTGGAGGGCTATAGAAAACAACAGGAGCACCAGTCCGGCTCCCAGAGCTCGTGGTGGGGTGGTGTAAACCATGAACACCTTTGAACATATTTCAGGGAAGGCAGTGGGTGATTCCCTGGCCTGGAATTACAGACAAGGCAGCAAGGAGGGCACTTCTGCTCCCTCAGGGTCAGTGCCATGGCATGGCTGTTCCAGTGGTAAAGCTGACTTAAAACTTCTATCATTATTTTTTAAAAAGAAATGCTATATTCAGAATTTATTTTGCATCACATAGAGCAAGTTAATGCTATGAGATTGCGTTTAATTATCACTCTCTTACATTACAGCAAAGTTAAGGGGTGCCTGCTCTACTATCCTTTTAGCACTGGTTCTGCAGTGCATTTGTGTGATAACACGAAGGAAAGCCTGGGAATTATTTCTTTTATGTACACGTAGCTTAAATGAACCAAAATTAAAATGATGGGCATATCATGGCTTCAAATTAATGGTTTTAGCAGCTTAAATGACAAATTTGTAAGTGAGTTAAATATAATCTGGGTTCCTTTTGCCTGTGTCCTTAGCAGCATGGCATTTTCGATCTTCTCAAAGACAGTGATTTCACCAGCATTTAATGGATCTGGAAGCAAAAGCACAATAAAACCCTATATACGAGCGAACATGATAAGTGAGAAAATGGATAATGGGGTGGTTAATGCTGTTAAATACCTTGTGCTTAATGTTGGCAGGTCGATTCGTTTCGCCAGTAAAAAGTTTTAAGTGGTTGCAGGTCTTGACTGCTGGAAGCTTTCTCCAAAAATAATCCACCCACTGTGCTGAAGTGTAAATTGGACTTTTAACAAACTGGTGTCATGATTCATTGCCCTTTTTTGTTTCTTTTTTGGAAGCCTATATTTTAAAATGTCATGTGCTTTCTCAGGACTAATCTGTTCTGCTGTGGTTAGGGCTGAAAGTACAGAAGCAGAAAGAGCAGCAGAGTGCACGAAGCCTTGGAGCAGACTGCCTGCGGGCAGCATGGTCATCACTATTGCAGACTGCTGAGACACCTGCGTTAGGAGACATTAGCTTTTGGCTGCTTCTGCCTTAGGCAGGGGGGACAAAGGAGGTGACCTCCTGCAGACCGTCCACCAGCATTACTTTCTGTTTTGATTGTACATTTACATGTACAAACATTTCTCTGACTCAACCAATGCGAATGTGCTTTTTCAAGAGATAGTGGAAGACATTCATCTCAGACTGTAGGTCACTTGCTCAGCTGATTACCCACAGAATCATTTAGGTTGGAAAAGACCTTCAAGAACATTGAGTCCAACCCAAGACCCTTTCATCAAACCTGTATCTCCACTGCAGCCTTACAGGAATATGGAGATTTTTTCAAGATCTGGGAAGGTTAGCTGCATGAAAATGCATCCAGCAAAGTGTATCCAAAGGCTCTAGTATTCTTCATGTGTGACTTCCTTCATGAATATAACACTATGACTTGTTTTTCTGAAACCCTGATGTTCTAAGTCATGGGATAATTGAAGACTCTTTTTCAAATACAATTCGAAATCATACAAGTGGCAGTTCTAATCTTTACTCTGCTCAGGGGCTGTACTGATAAAAGGCTCAGAAACCAAAACGGAACTAAAAAAAAAAAATAAAAAAAAATTAATTATTCAAATGGTTTATAAATTTTTTTTTTTTTTTTTAGTCACTGTTGTGAGTTTGGTTTGGCAGTACTGTGGTGTCTGACATGCTTCCCAGCGTATCATACTGATTTGGTTACTGGTTGCACTGGGCTGTCTGTTTTCCCTAGCCATCAGCTAAGCAACTTCTATTACTACCCTCCTGCTGTGTGTTGCTGGCAGCAGAACAAGAAAAGAGGGACTTGATTTGGATTTATAGAGTCTGTTACTATAACTGAACCCTACACAAGCCCTAAGAAATACCTTGGTAACACATCTGTAGGCTTGTTCCTACCCACAAGTGTCAAGGAACAGACTTGTCTTGTTTGTCTCAAGGCACTTATGGACTAATTGAAGACCCTAGTCACCTTGTATTCCTCTGCAAGTCACAATGAACTGGGGGCCAGGCAAGGGCAACTCAGGCTATCCAAGATCTGAATCATGCTCTAGCAGTCCATCCTGTTCTCTGACGGTTCTCCAGGGGTCTAGGGGTGAACAAGCTCCAACTTTGTCTCTAGAGTTTGTATGGAAAGTTAAGAGAGAGCCTTTACAGAACAGGTCATACCTCATACTCGTGTTACTGTGTATGTCAAGTGGGAAATTTTTTGTCTAGCTTTCCCCTTCATTTCCTATGTGTCTGTGCTTTGAGCATTAACTGCTCCAGACCACTGAGTAGAAGGAAGTGCTTGGTCCCTCAGTCATTTGCACTTGTTGACACCTTCTTGGCTTTGACCTTGCTGCTTCAGCCCCATCCACACACTTTCTGAGCTCTTCAGTCCCATGTGGCTTGCTGCTTTGCTTGAGCTGCTCAATTGTGGAGATGTACTTCTCCACTCATTCCTTTCCCCCCATGGAGGGAAGACATCACTAGAAGTGTCTGGGCAGCTTTGTCTTTCTCCCTTTCCAATCCTTCACAGGGGCAGCAATCCCTACAAAAATATTTGACAGAAGACTGATGATGGGTGCCCCAAGACTCTGATCAGTAAACCTGTGTTTTCTCTGCTTCTGTTCATGCTCAGGCATTATCTCCCAGTCCATATGTTACTATGAACACTCTGAGGATGGAGACTGCCTTTCTGCTGTCTATTTATGGAGTATCCTCTCCAGTGAGGGCACCCTTTACTTTCTAATCCTTTCTCTCTGCTTTGCTGGGAGATACGTGGTTGTCCAGCACAGGATCTGCTCTCTGGGCTGTAGCTCTACTGATGCTCAAGACTGGGTCCCACTGGCAGACAGGATGTGCTGGCAATGGCAAGGCTGCAATACCATGCTGTGCTGAGCTGTGTAGGGTTGGGAAACAGTTGTTGCTGCAGCAACCAGCAACCCTTAAGTCTGGATTTCCCTGTCATTCATGTAGAACCCTGGTTGAATCCAGAGTTGTTTCTTTTGTAGGCTAGGCCAGTACACTTCATGTCTCTGTTCTGAGTATTGCAGGATATCTCTGCCCTAGATGAGGTTTTCCCCTCTTCAGTTCTCTAGGGGTTTCACCTGGGGATAGGTTTTACTAGCTTTTGTGGGGTTTATTCCCTAAGCATAGTCTGCAATGAGTCTGGAATTCTTTATTTGCATTGTTTGTGCAAGTTATATATGTGAATTTTCTGGAGCTTTTAATGAAGATAAAGGCAGGCTTTCTGAACAGTTTTCTCTTTAACCATTAGTGTGTCTCTAGGAAATACAGATGGAGAAGATGTGCAGTTTTCCTATGTTGAGGGCAGGGTGTTTATGAAGTCAGTGTGGTAGCAAATTAGGATTGTAAAACAAGTTTACAGCATCTTCAGATTCCTTGGAGAGAGCCTGGGGAGCTCTGCATGTCAGCAGATGGTGTGCACCTCAGGGGTGGCAGTGTGGGTGCTCCCAGTGCTGGGAGGACCAGACTCCTCATACCTCCTTGTGATGGCTTACCAACTCCCCATCTCCCACCTGGGTACTACCTAGGCCTTTCTGTTGCATCTGCTACTCTGATTAATAAGATATTCACTTAATTTTTATGTTGCCATATTGATACAGCTGCAGAAATGGAAAAAAAAAAAAGCTTAAAACAAACAAAAATTCCCTTGTTTTTTTGTGCTTGATTTTGGGCATTAATAGCAAGGGAAATTTAAACAAAGTCTTACTGATGGCAGTGAAACACTTAAAAGGAACGTACCTTGAGCTGTGTGTTTTCTGATATACTGATTCTGTAGAGAGACATATACTCTCAGGGGTGTTGCAGCAGACGATGGAGTACTGAGCAGCTGCTTCTCTTCAGGAAAACTTTTTTGGTAAAAGAATGAGGAATGAGAATTAGGACAGGATAGCTTTGGTTAACGGAGAATACAAAAGGCATGTGGGAGAATAACAGTCTCTGTGGAAAAGGCATGAATTCGTGCTTTGTGTGATGCACAGCACTGTTACCTGAGGCTTGGTACAAGTAGGGGACTCCTCTGAAACAGCTTTGCAAACCCCAGATGAAACAGGGTGCTTCCCAGCAGGGCCTGCAGCACAGCTCTGTTAGTCCAAGACAGGTATCTCCTGTCAGCAGCTGCTTTCTGAGCACTGTGGGTCAGCACTCTCTGGGGCTTCTCCTGCAGCCACCGCCACATGAGGAAAGCTGGGGAAAGCTGCAGGCATGTGCCAAGGTTAGACATGTTTTAATGATTAATCACACTGTCTTTAAGACCTTTGCCTCCACCGGCTCACTGAAGTGGTAATTAACCTGAGCCTCCAGCACCATAAAAAGCTCTTGACCCAGGTAAACAACTCTCCTCAGTGCAGAGGCAGGGCCTCAGTAAAGGCTTTCTCCTACTTCTCTGCTCTCTGGGCTGGTTAACTTGGGCAAGACACAGGGCTGTATATGCACAGGGCGATATCAGCTATGATTTCTGTGGGGTATGAGGGAAACCTGCATTTCTGATGCAAGTCTGCTGAATGTAGAGGAGTGCAGCCTGTGGCATGACTGACGCCTGTGCTGAAGGAAATTTGTCTGCCTGCTGGCAAGGCAGCTTTTGGGGGAATCTCTGTCTCTGGTGATGACATAGCCATCGAGCTCGTACTGATCCCATTGACCACACTGGCAGTAGTGAGTCCAGATCTGAGGCCCCAAATGTAAGAAGGATGTGGGCCTATTGGACTGAGTCTAAAGGAGGCCATAAAGATGCTTCAAGGGCTGGAGCACCTCTCCTGTGGAGACAGGCTGAGAGAGCTGGGCTTGTTCAGCATGGAGAAGAGAAGACCCTGGGGAGATCTTTAAGCAGTTTCCAGTACAAAAAAAAAGCTGACAAGAAAGCTGGAGAGGGACTTCAGACAAGGGTCTGTAGGGATAGAATGAGAGAAATGGCTTTAACCTGACAGAGGAGAGATTTAGATTAGATATTAGGAAGAAGTTCTTCCCTGTGAGGGTGGTGAGGCACTGGCACAGGTTGCGCAGAGAAGCTGTGGCTGCCCCATCCCTGGCAGTGTTCAAGGCCAGGTTAAACATCAGTTTGACCAGGCTGGTCTAGTGGAAGGTATCTCTGCCCATGGCAGGGGATTGGAACTGCATGAGCTTTAAGGTCCCTTCCAACTGAAATCATTTTGTGATTCTATGATTCTATGATATGGGCATCTACCCTGAGGTGGTTTTTAACTGGAATACTACTTATAATCTCAAGATGTTTCATCGTGGTGTACTGCATATGGCAGGGTGCTGTACTGTTGTCTCTCTATCCATGCATGTTCATGTTATTAACTGTAGCATATATATGTGTGTATATATATAGTAGTGACTATATATATATATATATATATATGTAGTGGCTTCTGGCTTGAACCTGGAGGGAAAGAAGACAAAGAAATAAAAAAGTGCTATTCTAAAGTATAAGGGATAGGAAAAGAACTCATTACATTTATTTGTGTAAAACTGCATGAAGTAGCTCAGGCATGTGGCATAGCTTTTCATTAACATTGTCAACATTTGCCATGTGAGATTGGGTTTTCCTAGCAAATTTTTAACTGTGAACTGAATTTTTTCCTGTGCCAGTTGTTTCCCTCAGTCATTTCTTTTTTCTTTTAAGTTCAGCCAAAGCATTCAAAATTTTCTATGAAAGTCTTAGGGAAAGAAATATTTCCAATATAATCTTCAAGATTGTTTACATACTGTCCCATATCCAAATACATATTCCCATATCCAAACCCCATTACACCACCTGGTATCACCATATTTATCTTGCTGCATTTGCTGGAAGTGAGTTGCAGGATAAAGTGTTTTACACCAACTGAGTCTAGATATCAACTAATTCATAGAATCACAGAAAGGCTCAGGTTGGAAGAGAACTTAAAGACCACTAGGTTCCATTCCTCCTGCCATGGGCAGGACACTTTCCACTAGACCAGATTTCCTGTGCAGGGAGTTCAGGAAAGCAGGTAGTAAAAAATGAAATATCCTATTTCTTTCATTTAACATTTTTTACCTTTTGCTTAGATGTCTTTCATCTTCCCATGATTCATTTCCAGCACACCTAAAGCTTGTGACTGACAGTATTGAGTAATACTTTTTAATACAGCACACAAGAAGTAAATAATGTTAGCATATTTTATGGAGAAAAATATCCTGTTCTTTACTCTTTGGTTTTGTTTTGGGTTCATAAATAAGTACAAAATTCCTGAAATGATGGAGAAGAGCAGACTGCTCTTTCAGGTGGATCTGTTGGCTGCTGTTTCAACATAGAAAGACATTAAAATTGCTAGGTTGCAGCAGACAAAGGACCATTCTGGTAAGGCAGCAGGAGCAGAAAGGCAGCGTACTCTGTGCTTGTCTTTAATGGTCTGGGGGACATTCTCAGCCTCCCCAATAGTGGTGTTGCTTGACCTACAACCAGAGATGTGACAGCTGGTGGGACCCTGCGCTGTGAGAGTATGGGAAAAAGGTCCCCTTTGTGTCCCATTGCAGTGCTCATGATGCTCGTGGGGGGACCCATGGGTAAGCTTCTCACAGAAACACACTAAAATAATTAATTAATGCCTCTTTTCGCTCTATCCTCTGTGGGCATCACTGCAAATCAGTGGGAAAAGGCATCGACTTAGTGGGATTTGACTCAAGCTCATAGAATTAGTAAATGGACATACTAGTTGGCTTTTATCCTCTTTCTCTCTGCCATGGCTCATCTCTTGAGTGCTCGCCAGCTTTGGTCAAGTGTTACCAGACTTGTTTCGTTATCATTATTGTCATTAACACATGTTGTTGTGTATAAATCTACTTATTACTGGCAACATAAAAGGAGCCAAGGATACTTCTCCCTAGGAAAGTAAAGCTTCCAGGGCTAATTGTTTTCCTTTCTCCAGCTGGGAGGAGAAACTACCTGCACAGTTAACTTCCCATTACTTTTGATAATATTTCCAATTTGAGAAAGGTCACTCAGGCATCAGGAAAAAGTGATCTGCAGTGCTGATTTACATGGCAGGCTTTAACCATTCCCTCCACTGAAGCTGATGATCATTTCAGATTGCAGGAGGAGCAGGTGGAATTTCAGGAATGTTAATGTAAAACTTCAAGTGAGTGGAAATAAACTCACTCCTTACTGAAATGTAGATATGAAAAAAATATGGGTTGACTGGAGATAGCATAACTGATGGGCAGAGGTGTAACCCAGCTTAGTCCCTGCATGAGACCTTGGTTGCTCTTGGGTGCTGTGCAGACTCCACGTATTTATCAGGCTGAGATTGTTCAGTGATGCAGCCATTTGAAAATGGCATATGCTGGAGGAGGCTGTTTCTCACATCCGCACTGCTTCCTAGCACAGCATGCCTGGCTGTTGGACAGGATGCTGGTCCCCTGGGGCACGTCCCTGAACATCTCCTTTGTCTAACCCGGTGTTAGCAGCAGGGCTTGCACTGTGCTCCTGAAGGGCCTGGAGGACCACAGGCAGTGCTTGTGCAGGGGTTTGCCACTCCCAAATAGCTAGAGGTCCTTGAAACTGTGCCAGTTTATTGCCAGGGTTAGTTGATGGATGAACAAACTCCTTTATTCTATTCAGAAGCAAAGGAGCAAGTGCAGGAGAGGGCAGAGCAAGGCAGCCCTGTGCTGCCCACCCTCCCAGATGCTTTTTGTATACACCAGACCCTTCTCAGCCTCAGGTGGGTTAGGTGCCATACAAAACCTCCCCTTGAGGTCTGCAGGCAGGATGTGCCCTGTCCCCTGCCAGCTCTCCCAACAAGGCAGGCCTACAGAAGGGATCCAGCACCCTGACACTGCTCTGCGCTACCCCACCATTCCTGAGTACATTCAGTATTCACTTTATATCTTCCAGTGCCTAATCTTGCATCATTCAAAGATGTTTCTGTAGGCTCAGGGCCCTGGTCTTTGTGCTGCAGAGGTTGGCACATCCTGGGCTACCCATCCTTACCCAAATGCCCATAGAGGAGTGAAAGGAGCTTGGCTTTCTTCATCCTCTACAGCTCTGGTGCCCTGGTACCTGCCACTTCTATGCTCTGCAGCTCTGACTTGTCCTTCTCTCCCAGCCCAGGCACACGGGTCACACTTACTGAGTTTCATTAAGAACAGATGTAAAAAATCAGTAAGAAATCCAGGAGCAATTACAGACCCTTTTCTCTTTACAGACCTATCTGCTTTCTGATGTGTTTTTTGTCTGCCTGAATGACAATATAAATGTGAAGCAATGGTGTTGTATCAAGGAAATGTGGTGTGATTTTAAGCACTGTGGAGCTGGCAAAAGACTTTTTTTCCCAAAACGAGTTCCATGGTTCATATAGGACATTTTTCAGTCTTTTTTGAAAGAAAAAGAAGTTTATTGAAATAAGGCCAGCAACTCCCCAAAAGACAGCCTTTGTCTGCAGCACTGGTGAATTCAGCATCCCAAATGAAAAGGTTTGTAGCTGGAGGGGGAGTAGGGGCTGCGTTTGGCGAGGGGAGAGGATGTGTCCAGTTGATATCATTATTCAGAACAATATGCTGTCCTAAAAATCAACTTTGTTCACCTTGCTATGAAGCTCTGAGGATTCTTGCATGAAACATTTTGTAATGACCAAGGCCGAGCATCTCTTCAAAATCCTTCTTGAAAGAGAATAAGGAACAGTGGAGGCATGAGAAAATAAGATAAAAGGTTCAAACATAGATTTGGAGAATTAAGCTACACATGAGATAAAAGCACTAAAACACTTTTGCATGAGGAGATCCACACTGTTACTGAGAGCGCTCTGATTTATTCACCTCAGACTCGTGTGTTTATCACTTAGCTTTTGTGCATGTCCCTGCACAGAGCAGCTGCAGACACAGGTTTCACTGAGAGAACCTGCAATGCACACATCTGTGCGCCCTCTGCAGAGGTGACAAGGGAGTGGTGAGCTGCTCTGTGGTGAGTTAATGCACCCCAGGCTACGTTAACACTTGCTCCCATGCAGAGGCATGGTGGAGACTTCAGGTATTCTTGCTAGGCATCAGCGTGGTATTTGCCCAAGGTCTCCTTGTGATGCCACCAGCACCCTGAACTGCGTGCTGGCCTGATGATGCCTCCTGCAACTTTCAGCATGCAAATGAATCTCACTCCTACTTCCTTACTAACTTGCTTATTCTGAAGCAGCTATATCAATACCCTTGAAAGATACAGTATTAATTATATCAGAAGCACATTGTTTGCACAATGAATTTTTGTATAGGCTAAAAAAAAAAATCAATATATGTCTAGTTTTGAAACCTATTTTAGAGCTGTGCTTGACCATTTTTTAAACTTAATTGAAATGTCTATTTTCCTGGCGTGCAGTTCTCAGTGTGACCAAGTGCTGCTTGGTCTCCAGAAAGAAATATCTTTAAAGTGTCCAAGATGTTTATGTTTGAAAACCTGCTGGTGTGTGCACCAACTTTAGTACATTCCATAAAATTTTTATACCTAATGTGAGCAATGCCTGTAAGATGTTAGGGTGGAATTGAATTTGTAATAGTCTCCCTGAAGAGCTAATAGCTTTGAGGCTTCTATACTAGTTACACTATTGATAGATGTCAAAACTAAGAGGAGGAGGAGTAATTAATAATAAACATAACACCTGACGAAGCATTTAGCGGAGATGAGCCTCAGACTGTGGCCAATTCTTGTGCTCCAGCTCAGTGTGGCCACAAGTCAGGCTCTGGTCACCTCTCTGCTAATTGTTGCTAATTGCTCTGGTTACCTCTCTGCTAATTAGCTTCATCAGCCTGGGTGAGAAGGCTTTTAGGGAGGGGTGAGCAAACTTGGTGATATTCTTCCGAGTGTGTGGGAAAGGAGGTGGCTCCATATTGATTTTGGTGTCAGTGTGGGGCCATGGAAGACCCTTTGGAAAGAGTTTTGGTGTATGATGAAGCCAGAGATGCAGGTAAAGGCTGTATATAGATTTTGTTAGGCTAGATAGTGGAGCTGGATGGAAAGGTGTATGCCATGCTGTGAAGCTGATGTGCTGGTGTGAAATGTGAACAGGTATGGGGGGCTAGACTCCAGCTAGTTTCTGTTCCATGATTTAACTTTTACCCAGCCTTCCTGTGAAGCACCCATGTCTGTTGAGGGGAGAGTAGATCTCAGCACTGAGGTAGTGCAGGCTTTTAGCTGTTGAGTTGACTGGTCTTGCTTGTGTGCCCTGGCAAAGCTTCCAGAAGGATTGAGAAAGTTTAATTTTGGTCAAACTGGTGAGGAACTCAGCTTGTTTCTTTAGTGTTCCATACTTATCTCCTGGTGGAGTGTGCTTCACTGGCAAATGCAGTAGCTGGGCTGAGCTTTTGAGCATTGGTGGTTCTTTGGCCATCTCCACTCCAGTGTCTGGAGAGCCCAGAAGCTCAGGAGAAAAGTAATGGGAGAAAGTAGATTGGCAAAACTCAAAGTGAGCAGTTGTATGGTCTGTGTTGCTGTTAAGATGGATAGCTTATAAATTTCTAGTCAGGTGATCGGGAGTGTCCAATAGGAATGCATCTGCCTGAGTCTGCAGAGACTTTCCCACTGTAGCTTGAAAAGGCAAACTGTTCTGCCTGTCTTCTGGTGGAAAGATGGGGGCCAGCAGGGATACCCCAACTACTACACAAATACTTTTCCACTCAAAAATGAACAGGAAATGGGGAAGGAGAATATCATATAGTGAATTTTTAAAAGGTGAATTAAATATTGCAGACATTGACAAGGTGTGGATATGGAGAGCAGAAGGTCAAGTCCTAAAAAGGCGTAAGAAATAAAACCCATTGCAATCCCTGATGATGTAAACATGCTTTTCCTAATATACTAACAGGTTAAGCAGGGGCTGGGCAGTTGTTTTGCAGAGCTAAGTTTACAAGTTCCATGCTCATGGGTACTTTTGCTGTAGTAGAGCCAGTTGGTAAGGACTTAAAAATATTTCATAACCTCTCAGCTGTTGCAATCAGCACTATGTTGTAGAAAAATGTAAGGAAATCTGATAAGCACTGAGGTTTTTCATTAATGTGCTTTGAGAATAAAGTTAAATGAAGTGAAACTAAGCTGTCTCCATTTACAGCTCTTTATAAAAGGAACAGAATCTAATTAAGAAGGGCATGATACTAAGGTGTGAAGTCTGTTGAACACTTGGTTAACTATTCAATTAGTCTGTGGATTTTGTGAGCTAGTGTAACTCTAATTCATATGAGGATCAATTACTTGATGTAGAAGAAAATCTAACATGAATTTCTAATTCCAAGAATGGTAGGAGTTAACTGTCACACGCTGATTTTTATTAACATAATCATTACTAATATTCTTCCAAACAGGTAAATATTGCTTGAGAGATTTGAAATATTTTTAGGATTTGGCATTAAAATAAGCCTTGCTTTCACTGACTTTTGTTTTTTTAAATGAAAATTGACAAGTTTAAATCAGCTTAAATATCAAAGGACGGTCCCTTAGGAAAGCTCAACCTTTTCATGCGTTTTACTGCATAGTATTAATTGCTGAAGGCTTTTATTGATAAGAAATGTAAGTTGTGACTTCTCTGCCTTTTATGTAAGCAGTGGGCTAGTTGTGTGCATGAATCTACCCCCCTTCCTCCCCTCCCCTACACTGAAGTGTTATTTATATTAACCAAATGAAGGGCAGCTACTGAGGCAGAATTGGGTTTAAAGAAGCTTGGCAAGAACATGTCTGCCATAACTGCACTCTGGAAATACAGGCACCAGCAGAGACCTGGCTTTTTTATTGACAGAGTGACTATACTGTGATTAGAATTTTGAATTCTTAGT
This sequence comes from Agapornis roseicollis, assembly GCA_002631895.1. Classification (NCBI taxonomy): domain Eukaryota; kingdom Metazoa; phylum Chordata; class Aves; order Psittaciformes; family Psittacidae; genus Agapornis; species Agapornis roseicollis. The sequence continues at coordinate 26,178 of NDXB01020510.1, forward strand.
AAGAGCCATAAGGACCTGTTTTCCGCCTGGGCTGTTTGTTAGCAAATGAAGCCTTTGGGTGTCAAGACCTGGGTGATATCTGAGAGTTAAAAAATCTCATCTGCTGGGGAGCTTTAGCACTGATAAACTGTACTGACAGGGAAGAAGCCTTTGCATGTGTGATGGCACAAGAATGTAGGAACCTGCTACCTTAGGTATGGGTGGCAGCTTCTGTCTTAGTGTTACCCAAGCTTAGGGAAACACTTCCCATCATTTGGAAATAGTGAGTTGTCCCAGCTGGTAAACTTGTGGGGTGTAACTGCCAGACTGCAAGGTCTTAGGTTTGATCATCACCAGTTTTTCTGTCAGAGCTGCTAGCTGGGGATGTGGGATGTGCTTGAGGGGTGACTGAGACATCCTTACTGAACTGCTCAGATGAAACAGGACAGGCCATCTTGGAGATGTCTGAGGCTTATGAAATAGATGAGTCAGTCTTCACCTGGGGCCAAGAAGCCTTAAAGCTGAAGGTTTTCACTTCCCTTCTGTTTCTGGCTTTCTAAGGTGCTACTCTGGTTGCCTTGCTGACTGGATGGGTTTCCATGCTTTTCTCCCTAGAGCTCTCTCCACAATTTATCTAAGCAGAAATTGCAGTCTAATCACAGGAGTTGGACCCTCAGTGTTGTGGCTCTGGATTCTTCCTTAGAGGAGGGAGGCAGCTTTCTGTGCTGCTGAGTTGGGACAGACTGAGCAGGAGGGTGTCTGGCGATCTTCACCAGCCCTGTGATTCAGCTGATGTGCCAGCAGGTGCCTCAAGGGACCAGTTAAAGCCTTTAAGTCCTCCTCAGCCTTTCTGGAAAAGACAAACACAGGAATCCATCCCGCTGCTTTCTTAAAGACAAAGCTTAATAACTGCTTCTGTTCTGAGATGTGCATGTCCCCCCAGGTCTGATCAATGTCCCTGGGCACAAACCTCTTGCTCTGCCCAGTGCTAGGATCAATGAGCAGCACTTAGGCAGTGTCTGGCTGCAGGAACGTCATTGGCATGGAGCACCATTGTTCCCTGGGGCAGCTTCACCTGAGACCAACATCTACTGGGCCATGTGGGTCTTGAGTTGTCCTTGTACAGAGCATCAACAATGTATGGCTTTCCTGGAGACTGTAATATTCAAACTTGCATTTTATTAATTCCTTTGCTGTGAAGTAAAATGTGCCATATGGTTACAGAAGGAAACTCTTTCCTGTGGGGCACGGTTAATCTGCAGAGCCCAGCATGCCCTTGGAAAGGAGATGGGCTCATCAGGTATGCTGATAGGTGGGGAAACTAAGGCACGATGACTGGAAAGGCAGCAGGGCTCTGGCAAGGCTTGGATGAGGTGCCTACTCCCAGTCCAACCTACCATGGCCTTGCAGAAACACTGCATGACCTGCTCAAACAGTGCACTGGTAGGACCTGAAGTGATTAATTTCTTTTCTTCTCCTCATGCCCAGCCAGGCAGTGAGTGATGAGTCAATGATTTCACCTTAGAAAAGGGCCTGAGAAGGAAACTGTTTTAGAGTTGTACGGGTTGAAAACTTTCCTGCTTTAAGAAAAAGGCTGAATAATTTAGTTGGATTTTTTTCTTTTCCCCCTCCAGATTTAACTGAAGGGCAGGAGAGATTTGGGGAAATAATCCACATCTCCACAGAAACTATTCTGTTGCTTTCTATTTCACAGCAAATCAATGGGGATTAAAGAAACTCCTGTCACTTCTTAAAAATTTCTTACACAGATTGTATTCAACACACCGGCTTAGTTTGGGCAGGAGGGATGAGCATGACAGGCGTGCTGATGGAGCTTTGCTTGGCCCTCCATCAGACAGTGATGGTCCTAAGAATCCACCTGGCTCTTGCCCTGGTAGACAGACTGACTTTAAGCCTTCAGAAGATATAATTAATGAGGCTCACAGTATCTAAGTGTTGCAAAGTGGTTTATTGAAAGCACATGGACCAACTTCACAGAAGCATTGATGTGATACATAAGGAGTGCACCAGATTGCCTCAGTCAGAGGAGGAAATCCAAGTGGATTTGCAAAATGTCAATTACTCCTGATTTCTGGGTTATACCAATTGTTAAATTAACTCTAAATGGGTCCTTGGGGACTAAGACACCTTCAGTCTTCTAATGTTGAGTTTATACTTACTGTGTCATAGAATTGTCATAGAATTGTGGAATGGTTTGGGCTAGAAGGGACCTTGAAGATCATCCAGTTTCAATCCCCTTCCACCAGACCAGGTTGCTCCAAACCCTGTCCAACCTGGCCTTGAACACTGCCAGGGATGGGGCAGCCACATTTCCCCTGGACATCCTGTGCCAGTGCCTCACCACCCTCACAGGGAACAACTTCTTCCTGATACCTAATTTAAATATATCTTCTATCACTACAGAGGAGAGCAAGAAAAGCAAGATGGTAAAAGGAGTATGTCTGTTCCCCTACCCCACATTTACTGCATCTTCCACTTTAATTCCTGTGCTGTTGTCTAACCAGGGTGATGTCTGACCGGGAGGTGCACTTCGGTTTTTACTACACAGGGGACAGGGTCAGACTAAACTAGTGGGGAGACCCTCCTGTTGAGTCAAGAGGTTCAGAAAAGACCCTCTTGTGTTCTAAGCTCCTTCTCAGAGAGCAGTCGAGGTGCAGCTGGATCCAGACTTAAACTGTTGACCAAGTCCAGGACTATGTCTAAAGGGTTACATGTGTGCAAGAAACCTAGCTTGAGTCTGACCTTGACCAGCAATGTGGTTGGGTGGGAAATGAGGGAGTGCTTTTTTTGTTCAGATGACTCAGGTTAGCCCTTGACTATTGTGTTGTTATCCATCTTCCCCAAACTGAGGTGGATGTGGTTATCATGACCCAGAAACATCAGTTGCCACTGCTGGTTGTCATTTGAGGAGGGTTACAGGAAACAAATGTCATATTGGAGAGAGTGTGGGGAGAAGCACATCGCCACACATAAGCCCCTGTCTGAAACAGCGGGCGGGACAGGGTAGGAGGGTGCATGATGATTCAAGGACTTTTAGTGCTCACATCCTGGCTCTGGGAGCAGGTCATGGACAGGGGAGCCTGACTGTGGCCAGTGCTCCCAGTATGTAGGCTGCCTTGTAGCTGCTGGAGTTCCTCGCATGGTGCCAGCCCTGGGGCACACATACCACCCTGGGAATGAATTCTGTTTTCTGTGTTAGAAATCTAAAAACTGTGGGATAACACAGTTTGGCTACTGTGTTGACACAAACCTAGATGAAACCTGAAAGAAGAACAATCCACAGATGAATTGAAGAGCTACATACCACAGGAAGCAATGAAATAGTTCACAAACTCTTTAGTAAACAGTTCTGTACTGTTCTTAGTGTGGTTAATGGATCATTAAAAAGCAGTAAAATGCAGTAGTAATAAAGCTGAAATCCTTTATGTAAAATTAGCCTTCCTATGAGGAGTGGTTTGGGGTCTGTGTAGTTGTGTGCCAGGAGATCTACACTACTGGAGGGTCCCTGTGGATGTGCTTGGTTTACAGACATTATGCCCTTTAGGCTGGGTTTATGCTACCTCTTTAGGCTTGGCTCCAGGAGGCAGAAGCAAGATGACGAGGAGATTGTTTCCCAGGTTTTTGCTGTTTATGAGCTCATTTGCTTCCACAGGAGAGCTCATGCAGTGGCACTGAAAAGTTTGCAGAGGACTTTGCAACACAAACTACATCTGCAAGTGCTGATAGTGTGAGCTGCAGTCTACTAACAGTGAGGGGTTTGGGTGATTTCTTATGCTTTCTTTTTTCATGGGTTCCTGTTACCTAGAAGTACTTGGAGGGAACAAATCCATTTTAGACTAGTAGAGTTTGAAGTCCGGCGGGGGGGGGGGGGGGGAGTGG